>WBMY01000668.1:0-25714 GCA_013397315.1 Donacobius atricapilla | reverse complement strand
ATCGTTAGCACCCTGATGCACTTGCTCATCCCACTCGGCTGTCAGATTCCAACTGCATCCAGCATCCGTCTCCTTCGGCACGGATTGAGCCGGGCTTTAATCAGAGCCGGGCTTTAATTACCTGATGGCAAAGCTAAAACCAAGCGACGACTCCTGTGGAAATAGCAGAGCCACCAACGCATTCGGGTGCCAGCTGCCACGGTTTGGGCTTGTTTTGGAAGGATTTGGGGATCGGCACCGCTGGATTTGGGTTTTTTAGTGCTGGATGAGGGTTGCTTTGGGCTTGGAATGTTTGTTAGGATTGAGGGAAGAAGGAAAGGAAGCTCTGGAGGAAAGAGGGGAATCTGGAAGTGGTTTGGCGCTGCTGGAGGGGAAGGTGGGATGTGGGAACACGGTGAGAACTGAAAAAAGCAGAGGACTTTCACAGCCTTGCAATGAGCTGACACAGAGAGAGGTTTGAAACAGAGTTGAATTTCAGGCCTTGAAACATTTGGAGCACAGGAAGTTTCTGAGCTCCAAAAAATACAAAACAAGCAACTCTTGTGTGCTGTAAGGTGTTTGTGCAGGGTTTATTGATCGTCTTAAGTAGATGCTTGCAAGCTTTTAGCATTGGCCTATTGGCTAAAAAACCTTTAAAAGGTCTTGTAGCAAAGAGAACTTCGGCTTCTGTCGCTGTGGCGTGAGTTTTATCGTCTGTAATGTCTCTGCCTTCACTGAGACTGAAGACGGAATAAAAAACTCGTGGGATGCCTCTCAGTTGCCCCGTCCTGTTACTGGAGATTGGATCCAACAGTGGCAGAATGTTTTAGGGGGCACAGTCTTAAGCCGCGCCGAAGGAAATTTAGGCTGGGTGTTAGGAGAAAGTGTTTTACTGCAAGAGTGGTGAAGTACTGGCACGGGAGGTGGTGGATGTGACAGCTCTGGCTTCTTTTTCTGCCGAGGTCGGGGTTAACGTACGGGATTAACAGTTTCGTGTTCAGGCTCGGTGTTTTTTATTNTGTCTCTTTCCGAGGTTATTTAGGTGATAACCCCCAATAACAAGGTGACAATTATATTATTTATGCTTTTGACCCAATCATCGACCACACAAGGTCCGCCACGGGGACCCTTTCACCCAATAAGAAAACAAACACCCAAACCCATGAAGAGGAAAAAGATGAAGAAGGATGACTTAGACAACGCCCAGAATCCTCCGTCTCACTTTACATTCCCTGCTATGTACTAAAACCCGAGATTCTCAGTTTCCAGAATCCCAACAGTGGAGTCACCATCCCTGGGTGCGTTTAAACAAAGATTGGATGTGGCACTCGGTGCCGTGGTTCAGTTGAGGTGTTGGGGCATGGGTTGGGCTCGATGATCTCAGAGGTCTCCCGGTGATTCTGTGATTTTATGGGAAATGGAATTATTGGTCAAATCTGCTGCTCTGTCAGGAATTCCTCTTCCCTCTGAATCCAAAGCGGGGGAAATATGGTTTGGGTTGGGCTGAGCCTGGAATCACTGAGATTGGAAAAGACCTCTGGGATCAGCGAATCCAAGCTCTGCCTGATCCCCACCTTGTCCCCAGCCCAGAGCACTGAGTGCCACATTCCTTGGACACTTCCAGGGATGGGGACACTTCCCTGGGAAGCCCCTCCCAAGGCCTGACCGCCCTTTCCATGGAGAAATTCCTGCTGATGTCCAACCTGAGGCTGTTCCCTCCTTCCCTGTCCCTTCTTCCCTGTGGGAAAAAACTCTGCTTCCAGTGAAATTCAGCTTCTACAACTGCTGAAAAAGTTGGGAAGGGTTTCCCGCTGCTTTTCCAGCATGAAACTGGAACCGCTTGGTGAAATAAGGCTGCCTGCAAGGGAAAAAAAATTACATTTCCTAGAGAACGTTTGTAAGAAATTGCCTATTAATTGTAACCACTGTAAACTGCGCTGCTTAAATCATCTTCCAGCTGCACTCTTCCCCCTCTTCATGAGCTGTTCATGCTCTGGAATTAAAAAGCCTCGACGAGCTGGGTCTTAGGGTGATAAATTAAAGCTGGGTTTAACCTTTGCCCCTGGAGTGTCTGTGGTTCCACTTCAATCTCTGACTTCCCCGCAGTAATTCATCGATAGGGCAAGAGGGAATGGCTCTGAACTGAGAGAGGGTGGGCTTAGATTAAAGATTGGGAAGGAATTCCTGGCTGGGAGGGTGGGGAGGCCCTGGAATAGAATTCCCAGAGCAGCTGTGGCTGCCCCTGGATCCCTGGCAGTGCCCAAGGCCAGGCTGGATGGGATTGGAACACCCCAGGACAGTGGAAGGGGCTGAGCTTTAAGGTCTTTTCCAACCCAAACCATTCTATGCCGGCTGAAGGAGAGCTGGTGTTGACATTTGCAAGCTGACATTAGTTAGATACACTCTCAGTTCAGTTCATGTCAGGAATAACCAATGTTTTCCCTCTATTTTTAATGTATTTAAGCGAATCCAGGAATTTTCATTCCACTGCTGCCTGGGCACTACTGGAAGTAGGTGGGAGTGCCCACATCCCCTGCTCTGGGATCTGTGCCTCATTCCCTCTGCAGCTTTTCCATGCCTGGCGTTCCCAAAGGTGGCTTTCACGGGAAGGCAGCTGCTGGAGAAGGCTCCAAGGTTGGTGTTCCGAGCGCCCCTCACGCCCCACGGCTTTGCAGCAGCTCCCCCAGCTGCTCTGGGGGTTTTGCAGAGTGGAAAAGGGGGAGTGAGAAGGAGCAGAGCCTCTCCTGTCCCTCCTGGAGCAGGTTCAAGGTGTTTCCTGTTGGCTTGGTCCTCGCTGGGATGGTGGAATTCTACTTCCCAGGATTTTGGGCGGAAATGTTCACCTTGTTTTCCGTAGCAGCTCCTCAGTCATGGGATGCTTCTCACTTTTAAAGGCACCTGGTGGGGGAAAATTGGACTGGAGGGGGAAAAAAAGAGAGGATCTTGGTCATCTTGGGCCTGGTGCAGAGGTGTTTTTCATTAGGCATTTTCCTGTTCCATCTAATGGGTAATTTCTCTGCCTGAGCAAACCCATTGACTCAGCTCTTCAGATAATTACTGGATTTCACGTTGAAAAGCCTTCATACAAATATTAAAAAAACCAAAACCCTACAAAAGAACAAAGACAAAGCAGCCCCGTGTTATTAATCAATGAGAGGAGAAGGGCGGATTGTTATGAAAATAGAGCACCCACTCCTCCAGCCTCCCCAGAGCAGCAGATGGTGCAACATTTGCGGAGACAGATCTTCCCCAGACAGTCGGGATTAACCATTTAGCATTCCCAACTCCCGCTTTTTTGAACAGGCAGGGAAAGGCTGGGCAGCAAATGGCTCTTGGATAGGCAGCAGGAACAGCTGAAGGTGTCCTTGGCTTAATGCGAGTGACTGTGTTCTCTTCGGATTTATGGTCCCGGCTGCTGGCGTGCCAAGCCCGGTGTTTCTTCCAGGAGATGGAGAGGGATGCTCTGGAGCTGTTGGACGGAGCCCAGCATCAATCACACTCCACTTCCTGGGGGGGGCATTCCAAGGCAAAGCTGGGGGGCTGCTGCTGGTAATGGGGTGCTGCTCCAGGGGGAAGGAGAAGGGAAGGAAAGGAGAAAGGGAAGCCAAGTGTGATTTTTGATCCCTGTAAATTCCCTGGCCTGAGGCTGACCCACACTCCTGGAGGATTTACAAGGGCGTGGAGTGACAGGACAAGGGGGAATGGCTTTGAAGTGACAGAGGGTTGGTTTAAATGGGATTTTGGGGAGGAATTCTTCCCTGTGAGGGTGGGGAGGCCCTGGAATAGAATTCCCCGAGAGGCTGCGGCTGCTCCTGGATCCCTGGAAATGTCCAAGGCCAGGCTGGATGGGGTTGGAGCAGCCTGGGATAGTGGAAGGTGTCCTTGACCATGGAATGGGGTGGGATGGGATTTAAGGTCCCTTCCCACCCAAACCACTCCAGGATTTCATTCCAAACGCACTGCTCTCCTGTTAAGCAGCTGCAGAAAGACCCGTGGGACTCAGAGCGGTGCCTTTTTTCTCCCATATCCACTGGGATTGTCTGGTGCACTGTGGAAGGCTGCGCTGCTCTTGCAAATCAAACTTCTGGGTCCCTGAGATCCCTTGGTTTGGTGGTTTAGTGGGAAAAGACTCTGGAATGTTCCAGACCTAACCCAGTTCTAGAGTTCTGCATAGTGGAACGAGCACAGGAGCTTTTGCCTGCCAGGTCCTGTGGTGCTCAGGGTCTCCCAGACCCTCAGCAATGACCATCAGCCCAAAAAAAGTTCTAATTAGAAGAGAGGAAGACCAAATGGAAGGAATAGTCCCTCAGACTTGCTGAGCCTATTCCTGTTGGGTACAACAGCAGCTTTTCTTGAATATTTTAATATAAACCAAAAAAATCCCTGGTTTTCATTTACTGTTTTCACTCGCTGTCCCAAAAGCCAGAAACGGGGAGTTAAAACCACAGCAAAATCCCCGAAACAAAGCTGACAGGCAGTGGAAGAGGCCACAATCCATTTTCCCTCTCCGGCTCTTGAGAGAATGGAAGGAAAAGTGTATTTATTCTTCCATTTCTCTGGGGGACTTCCTGAAGTTATTAGAATCTGCCTTATTAAATAATTGAGCAGGCTTGTCATAAAGTGACTTCTCCTCCCCATCCATCACGGAGATGTGCAGAAAATGGCCCGACAAGGAACATTTGCTGGGAAAGCTTCAGGGACCATTAACTCTTGTCACCACCAAAGTGATGAAGGGACCAGAACCTGATACTTTTTCCTACCTGGTTTGTAAATATTCAGGTGACAGATCTTCCCTCCTCCTCCAGGGCCAGGGTGGAAAGGGGAGTGGTGGGGTGTGCAGAGGGTAAAGGTGATTCTCTGTCAGGTTGGAGCGTATTCCAGGAATTCCCCATGGATAGGCCACTGTGGGGATCTGCCTCAGGGCACCTCCTGCCTGAGGGCCCAGGTTTTTTGATCCCACACTTAGGGAAGAGCCCCATCCTCACCATCTCATCAGGAATATCCTGTGCCAGGGGAGGGTTTGGTGGGACATCAGGGAGAGTTCTTCCTCCAGAGGGTGCTGGGCACTGGAACAACTTCCCAGGGAATGGGCACGGCCCCGAGGCTGCCAGAGCTCCAGGAGCATTGGGTCAGGAGTCTGGATGATCCTCAGGGGTCCTTTCCCACTCAGGATATTCCATGATCCTCTGGTTCCTTGGTTTCTGAGGGTGTTCAGATTCCACAGAACCCAATTTTGACCCACCCTACCCTCACTCCTGATGGAGTAAGGACTCCTGATGGAATTCCACACTCTCTCTCTCCCACAAAAAGTCCCCTGGCACCGATATCCTGCCGTCCACCCTGACAGCTCCTGGTCCATCAGGAATTCCCTGTGCAGAGCCAGAACAAGATCTGCGCCTTTCCCAACCTGGTGTTCCGCAGGCAGCTAGCCCAGGACAGGAGGATGTTGGGACTGAAGCTGCCACTGCCCCAGACAGTTTTAAATCCGTTTAAAATCCATTCTGGGACTTCTCCAGCAGCCAGCCGAACATAAAGATCCGGTGATGGGATATTTGAGTCCCACCCCTGAGGAGGCTGCTTAAAACCCCTTCTTTTCCTTCCTGCCAGGACAACCCTTCAGGGAAGTGTCCTTGAGCCAGCCAGGACTGGGTTTCTGTTCCAGCTTCCAAAGTCCTGTGCAGATGGAGGCCAACCATGGGTGCTCAGGTGTTTCCTCCAGTGAAATCCATGGAATCGAGACATTCCTCGTGTCCCAAAGCCCCTCAGCCAGGATGAATCTCTGGAATTCCATCTGGGAGAAGCCTGGGGTTTGTGACTTCCTCACCCTGAAGTTGTCCCCTGGTGCCAGTGGACTGAAATCACAGCTGGATGTGCTTTGCCTCAGCCACGTCCAGGTTATTCCTCAGCTGGGAATTAACCGAAGGAAAAGGCTGCTTAATTCAGTAAACTGGCACAAAATCATGAAGCAATTACACCCTTAATGCCTCCATGGGAGTCTTGTCCCCAGGATTACTCCAGAAAAGTCTGATTTCTCTTTTGGGTGCCCACCAGCTCCAGGTTGATGGCACAGCCACAGCTTGGAGGAGATCTCAGTGACTTTGGGATCTGAATAATAATAATAACAATAATAATTATTATTATTTCCAGGAATACATAATTGAGGTGGGAATATTCAACATATCTTTGTTCAACAGGCTCATCCAAGGGGGAAGCACGTCTGGAGCAGCCTGGTGTTTCATCTCCTGTCATCCTGGGTGAATATTCCATGTCAAGGTGAACCCTGGGCTCCTAAATGAGTATTTGGGAATGCAGGCTCGGTGCTCTTCAATCTTCCCACCCGAGTTTCCTCCCGATGAATTATGAGGCCGGAGATAAGATCTTGGGTGCTTTATATCCAAACAAATGGACAAATCTCTGCCTTTTTGTTTTTTAAAAGCCTCAACCCAGAAACAATTTTAGCCTCTGAAGGGGAAGGTCACTGCCTATCTCTTCCACTTATAAAATATTGCAGTTGGCTGGGGAGCAGAGCTGAATCCCAGGATTTCAGCCCTGCTGGCGCGGCTCCGGCTCTCTCCCCAAATGGGCCCCGCTCTCCATAAATCACGGCGCTGTCAGCTCTGCTTTCACCTCTCCAAGTGAGATGCTGACACTTCGTTCCCTCTTTCCAGCTGCTTTTCCCACCCCTGCTCAGGGGAAGGTGTCCTTCGGAGGCAATTTCTGTGATGGATTCCGTGCCTCTCCCCGGGAGTGAATTATCCAGCGGGGTGCTCGGGTGTTTTGACGCCGGCACTCGCTCGCTCTGTCGCGATGAGGAACGTGCTGAAGGCACCGATGTCGAGCTGGGCTTTAAGTGATGATCCCACAGATCTGCGAGGAGAAGCCCCAAAAATTCACAGGTTGGAATGGACCTCCCATCAAAAGGCCTGAGGGAATGTCTGTGTTTCGAGAGCCTTTCCCTAAACATTTGTTTTTAGGGATGTGATTGATGGGGATGTTTTGCCACCAGGCTGCCCAGCTTTTTCCAGCTTGACAAGACAGGCCAGTAGAGTGAAAATCCTGTTCCATCCTTGTTCTGTGGAAAAAGCATTTTCTGGGGTTGTCCAGAGGAATGTGAGTCCAATTCCCCTCTCAGCTCCCTGCGGCTGGTACAGTCCTTGTTATCCAATTATTTTGAGTGGAAAAACAATCTCTCCCTTTGCCTTCTGATTTCTGGAAAGCGGGATGAGCTGAGAACAGCTAAATACGGCCTCGTTACTGTGCAGGCCTTGCCTCTCTGCACTAATTGGCTGGGAAGGGATTTCCCACTCAGCTAATTAGCCTTAATTGTGCCACTTTCCTTATTTTGCCATTTTGCCTCTTGCCACAAGTAATCCTGGATGCAGCTGAAGAGAAGAGGCTGAATTTGGCTCCATCCATGGATGCGGCCTGGAGGCTCCTTTGCCCTTCAGGGCCACAAAGAAAGGACTCACCTGGGCTCCTGGTGACCTCAGGTCAGGTTATCCCACCCAAACCGAGATAAAATGGGAATTGTGATGACCGGGATGTTTTTGCAGGGAGGTATTTTCAGCCTGAAATTGTTGGTTTTTTTTTTTTGGCTTGGGCCTCTTCCATCTCCTTCATCCCTGCTTGATTTGCAGTATAATCATTAGGGGAGCACAGAAGACAAATTCCAGGTCATTGCTGGGGAGCTTCTGGTGGAATATCAGCTTTTGGAAGAGCAGACACTGGGCCGGGAAGCAGCTGCAATGGTGCCTTACTCAGGGAAGTGGAATAAGACAAACTTTAGGTCCCTTCCAACACAAACCATTCCAGGATTCTGTGGTAAGAAGTGAGGTGCTGACCCCAAGCCGACCTCCCTGTGAGTTCCCCTTGGAATGATCTGGGTCTGGTCTTCAGGAATGTTTTTTTTTTATCCCACCTGCTCTCATGGACTCTGATTTCTTGTCCACGTATCTCCATTTCTTCTGCCATCACTGTCCCCTTCTGGCCTTGCCTGTTTTGTGGGAGCTGAGGGTCCTCCCTTGCTTCCAAGTTGGGATCTTCTCCCTCTTAGGTGGGTTTGGTGGGAATTGTGGCTTCTCTGGGCCCCAGCTGAAGCTTCTGGAAGAGTTGTGGCTGGCGCAGGAGTTACTGTGACCTCAGCCCCTCCGGTTGCCTTCCCAGCCTGAACCGCCCTCTTTGGGGCTGTTTTTCCAGCACCAGAGCTTGGAATTGTTTTTGGCTCTGTCTGGACCAGAGTTTGTTTGTTCATATCCCACAGGTGAGGGCTTCCCTCTTGCCCGCGCAGGATATTGGTGCATAATAAAAGGAGGAAGAGCAGGAATGGGTTGTGCGGGTGCTTTTCTGTGTTTGGGGATGCTCCCTTTCTAATGTTCCGTAGCTGTGTGAGAGAGCAGCGGGAGAGATTTAACATGGAAAAGCTCTGGAGAGTTTTATTTATTCCTCTGTCTCCTGGAGTGCATCAGGATCACAAATTCTTGTAACATGATGAGGTTTTAAAGCTCTGAGCAAGCGTCCCTCTCGTGGAGAATCCTCCCGCAGAACGCGAGGCGGTATTTTTGTCACCGCGGCGCCTCGGGAGCAGCTGGCAGCTGCTGCTTTGTCCTGATCTGTTCTGCACTCTTCTCTTTATTGAGTGGAAGGAGAGAGCTCTGGGGTGGGGAGAGGGCCCCGCTCTGATTTTATGGGAGTGCTTTCCCAGTTTGTGCTGTGACATTTCCTGGGAGCACGGAGAAGGACGTGGAAACCTCCGGCAGCTTCTGCGCTCAGCCCTCCGTGGTACCTTGGAGGGCTCCTGCAGCCCGGTGTGGATTCTCCGATGGATGAGAAGGATCCTTGCGCTGTGCTGGTCCAATCTTCACTGCAATCCTTAAAAATCTGTGGGAGACTGTGCTCCAGAGGGGGACTGATCTGCCCCTGCCCTCCAATGAAAAGGGAGGATGCTTTCAAATCTGCGCCAGAATTTATCCATCACGCCTCTGGCTTTGCAAAACACGGAGTGACAGGAAAAGGGGGAATGGCTACAGACTAAAGGGGAGCAGGGATAGATGGGATATTGGGATGGAATTCCTGGAGGGGAGGGTGGTGGGACACTGGAACAGATTACTCAGAGAAGTTGTGGATGTCCCATCCCTGGAAGTGTCCAAGGCCAGGTCGGATGGGCTTGGAGCAACCTGGGATAGTGGAAATTGTCTCTGACCAGGGCGTGGGGTGAGATCATTTTTCCTTCCAGCTTAAATCATCCCTTGATTCTCACAGTTCCTGATTGTTACAGATTCCTTTCATGAACTTCCACAGGTGGAAATTTCTGGTTTTGGGCTTGCGAAATAGATCAAGGGATCAGAGAAGCTCCAGATTCACGTGTGACACACACAGCTCTTCCATGTGGATGAAAGCAAAATAAAACTCCAGTAAATTACCAATATGCTCCAACAACTCTTAATCACAAAATTTCCCATCTCACACTTTCTAACCAGGCAGATTTTTGGCTTGAAAATGCTGAATTCCTGAGCCAGGCTTTGCTCCCTACAAAGGCATCAAGCCTGGTCCAAAGGGCTCTGTCTGGGCCTTTCATCCCAGTTTCCATCCTTTAAATGGACTCAGCTGAAAAGGAGCTTTTCATTTCCAAAGTGTGTGGAAGTTTCACTTAGCCAAGGAGATAATTAGGTTTGTCTTGTAGTGGTTCAGGAGCTCTGGTGTCAACTAAAGCAGGATTTCATCAGGAAATTCCTGCCTGGTGTTGTATTGATTAATGAGAATTTGCTGCAATTATAGAGAGATAGAGAACAATTATCTACCTGCCCTGGAGGAGAAACAGGAGAGCACTAAAAATAAGGAACTCAATAAAAGAGAAGCACAGATGCAGTGGAAATGAATAAATAACATTTTCTGTTGTGGCACTAAATTAGTTCTCGGTGCTGTGGGACTGTGGCAGGGGGGAAAGGGAGAGGAGGGGGAAATCAGCGTGGGAAGAGTGGAGGGAAAAGTGAGGGAAGGACAAATCCTCACCTTCCCTGGGCTCCTCCTCCTTTTCTTCCTGCTCTGCTGGCTGTGGTCGGGAATGTTGGGGTTGGGACAGCACATCCAACACCCTCATTTTTTTTAGCAAAGAAGTGTCCCTTGTGCTCGGCAGGATGGGGAATCCTCAGTTTCATCTTCATTTCTGAGCATCTTTTCCTTGATTTCTCAGCTCTGCTTAGCCCGGAAACCTGCATAGGACTGCAGCACTTGAGGGATGGAATTCCCAAATCCAGTCCTTCATTTCTGCAGTTTCCCTCCTTTTGCGGGCTCAGCTTCAAGCGCTCTCAGGTGTGACCTCCCCACTCTCTGCCAAAGAGGTTTTGGGGCTTCTCCCAGAGACAGACAAACAGTTGGTAAACTGCAAATCCAGGGTATTTTCCATCTGTGGGAATCAGGAAGGGGGATAATGTAATCAGAGTGGAAATTGTGGTTTTGAGGCTTTTGGCAGCAGCACATGAAGAGAATGAACATTTTAGGTCCAGAGCCATTTTAAATGAGAACAGGTCCTATTTATGCTGAAAGAAAATGAGGCTGGGGAGGGCAGCAGGGCAGATTTTCCTTTTTTATCTTATTGTGGAAATGTCAGGTAGGGGGGTGTGATATCCAGACTAAAGCGTGAGGATACTTGGAATTTCCAGCAGGTCTTAATTGCTGTTTTTCACAGAGGTGGAGCAAGAAATGGGGTGGAACTGGTGAGGAAATGAGGTGGTGGAGTAACTCTGGAGTTACTTGATTGTTTCAGTGAGGTTCAGCACCAGGAGAGATCGATCTGAGCAATCCCCACAGTTTTTTAAGGAAAGGATGGACAAGCGTTTCTCAGACTTCTGAGGAAAACAACATCAAGGAGCAAATTGCTGATCCTCATCCCCTCTCCTCTGTCCCAGCTGGAGGGTGCAGGGGTGGAAAAAGGGAAAAGCAGGAGCTGGGTGTTTGCAGCGGCTGCTTGTGAGTCCTGCTCTCATTCCTGAGGAATATTCCTGGAAATGGATCCCAGTGCTACATTTAAAGATGATTTTTTGACAGCTTAACAGCTCAATCCCAAACCAGTGGGAAAAAGGCTTTGCACCTGGGAGCTGGTGGAATTTGGCAGGACAGTGTTTTATCTCTGGCCGTGAGAGAGGATTTAGAGATGAATCAAATAATCTCCTCCTCTCTCCGAGCCTGGTGTTTGCCCTCAGGCTCAGCTTTTCCCTCAGGATTTCTCCTTACGGATTTGCTGGGATGCATCCTGGAGATCAGTCCATGCCTTGGGGTGGGTGTGACCTGTGGCGTTTGGGCTCCTCCCAGCTACGAGCTCCAACCTTCTCCCTTGGGATCATCCAACCTTGCACTAACCAAAGTTTTGCAGTGATTTGGTCATAATAATAATGCTTAAAAATTACTCCTTGGCTTAAACAGCTAAACTCAAGGATTTGAAGGGAAAACACAGCCGCAGGATTGAAATTCCTGTCATTCTAGAGGAAGGAATCTCCTGAGCTGGACCGATGAGCTTGTTGGGCATAAAATACCGGGTGTGGTGCAGAACGCAGGGAAAACACACAGAGGGAAGAGATATTTCCTGGCTCAGTTTCCTGTCCTAGAAAACGTCATGGATTGATCCTGGTTGATATCCTGCTTCCATAAAGTTTTTCATGATGGAGATGCCACGATCCACCTGCAGTCCTCGCTGCTACTCGTGTCTGAGGAAAAACATTTAATTTTTTGTGTTTCTCGGTTTGGATCAGCACCATGAACCTCTGCTGCTCCTTCCAAAGGCGCTCCAGGAATTGCTGGGAATTGCAGGTTGCTGCAGTGATGACTCAGTGCAGTGGGACTCCAAACTCTAATGAATTAAATTTGCATCAAATTCCTCATTAAAGTCATTAATGACGCCCAAATCCCACCTGCGTTGTGGGAATGAGCGGATAAACCTGGCTACACAATTCCCTGCTGACTGCAGAGGGGTTCCACAGACATTTCCCATTTTCCCCTTGAATTTTGTGGATTTTGGTGGCGAGAGCACCCAGAGGGAGTGAGAGAGGAAACATCCCTGGTGTGACTGAGCCACGGCTCCGTGTGCTGCCAGCTGGAAAACATCCCTGTAAATCTCATTCCTTGGCTTTTCCAGCGGAACGGGGCCATTATGGATGTGTCAGCTTGGATTAGGGAAGTCCAGGAAGGCTGAGGTGACAGATGGGGCCATCAACACCTTCAGGACAGGGAATTGTTGTCCATTAGTCTGGGGTAATGTTCTATGGCCGAGCACTTCCAGGACTGAGAGCTCATTCCCTGCTCCCCATGACCGATCCCAGGCATTTTCTGGGATGGTTCCACCCCTTCCCTGGCTAATGGGCAGGGATGGAAGAGTCTTTACCACTTAATTCCCCTCTGAGAGCGCTCCCAGGGTGTTTTCATATTTTAATACTTTCCTATCAGTTTCCTTTGCTCTGTTAGCAGGCAAATTCCAGCATTATTGATTTGCCCCAGGCACTGAATCCATGGATTTTTTATACGGAGAGAGTCAGGCAGCTGTGGTTTTAAATTAATGGAATAATTTTGCCTTTACAATCCTTTCATGAGCTCTTGGAGCCGTGTTTGGGATGTGACAAACCTCCTGTTACCTATATTGTTTCAGCTAATGGCTCCTCTGTTACAGGATAATTCCGAGGTCCTGGTCTCTAATGCAGCTGGAATGGGATAATTTTTCCTTCACTTGGCAGAAGGGAGGGCAGCCACCTTTTCCCTGGAAATGCATGGCTTTGGGCACAGAGGGAAAAACTGGGAAGCTTCACATTAGTGTGGGGAGGTCAGAAAGTGAGAGGTGAGGGGTTCTCATCCCTGGAAATGCCCAAGGAATTCCTGGATGTGGAGCTCAGTGCTCTGGGCTGGGGACAAGGTGGGGATCGAGCACGGATCCCAAAGATCTTTTCCAACCTCAGCAATTCCGTGAGGGAGATGTGGAACTCCGCCATCATCCTTCATCAGAATTCCAGCACCCACAGCCCCTTGATCCAAAGTTCTGGACATGGGTCCTCACCAAAACTGGAGGTCCTTGTTCCCCTCAAACTCCAGCTCTGGGTGCAACCACGGCGTTCTCACAGCAGAGGTGACCTGGAAAGGCCTGGAAGCAGCTGCCTCCAGGGAAGGTGTCCCTGTGGAAGAGGATCTGTTGACCTGGAGCAGAAGAGCTCTTGGCCCCTAAATTCCTTCGAGGCCACACCTTGTGGTGCACCAATTAAATCTGGTGACCTGGCTTTGGTGACCATGGCTTGGCTTGAGCCGTGTTTCCACGTCTGACATCCACACTGGCCTCTGTTGATTCCAGGCTGGATTTTTTGCTCCTGATTTTTTTGTCCTTCAAGATGCTGTCATTCAAGGAATATCCACCCCGTGTCCTGGAATTTGTGCGTGCGGTGAGCACTGCCTGTTAACTTCACCTGTCAGCTGAGGGGAGAACTCAAGGGCTGTGTTTTGGGATGCCTGGGATCACACTTGGGATCAGAGGGAGAAATTTTCCTGCTGTTCAGCCTCTCCAGTCACCTCCTCTTCATATCTCTCATTTGCCTTGTTGTCCCCTAAAAGCGTGAGACCAAACAAACACCATGACAGCAGCTCTGTTAATGATCAGACGCTGAGGTAATTCACATTATTTTTCTTTTTGAACTTATTTAACCTTCTTATTTTTTTCTCTCAACAGTCCCAAATGGTCCAAAAATCCATTTCTGTTTCCCCAGGAGCAGCGTGTTGGACCTGTGACTTGTGGTCACCCCGTTGTCCCTGCCTGGAGATGAAACCTTCTAAGAGGGTGATGTTCCTTATCCATGCTGTGGGAAGCCCAGGGCTGGGTTTCCCAGGGAAAAGATTCCCTGCTCTCCCATGAGTGATGGATGAAAAGCCAAAGGCACAAGTGCTTCCCATGGTTTATTCCTTAACAAAGCTTTTCCTGGGTGCTTGGGAGCAGAGCTGAATCTTCAGCTCCAGGGAATCCATTTCTCTTCTCTCAAAATTTTTATTATTTTCTGGTATATTCTTTACAGATTTCTGCCCCAAAAGGGTTTTTAGAAAGAGAATTTGGAGATCTGAGCCTGGTCTAGTGGAAGGGCTCCATGCCCACAGCAGGGATTTGGGATTGAGAGCTTTAAGGTCCCTTCCAAGCCCAAAAAATCTGGGATTCAATGGGAACAAAGCGCAAATACATCACTCATGAGTTATGTAGTTCTGATCACCCGGGATGTGAAATTATGGGATCAAATCAGGTCGAAACGGGATAATAACTGTTGTAGATTTGCTTTGGAGCCTGCTGGACCTGGAGAAGGCGGCTTTGTGTGGTTGTGGGGTCTGTGGCTGTGGGGTAGATGCTGCTGCTGGAGCCAAGTGCTGATGGGCCGTGCTGGAAAAATGTGTGGAGCAGCAGCAAAAAAATCCGTGGAGCAGCACCAAGTAATTAAAGTGTCACTTCAGGCTCTTGGAGGAGTGTGACTTTCCCGCAGCTGCTGGCTTTGGGACGCCGCCGACGGTAATTCCTCCTCGTCAACGCTCCAGCCCCGAGCTCTGGGCGCTTGGCGACCTTGATCAAACAAATTGAGCGGTTCAAGTACATAATTCGAAAGTTCTGCTCAAACACCGGGTTTCGATGCCATCGCCAGTTTCCCTGGAAAATGAAGGATGTAACGCTCCCATCCTGGCTAAATGGGCCCGGCGGCGCTCGGGCTGAAAGGACGGCACGGCGGATTAGGGAGCCGTTGTGGAGAGTGTCATTGGGAACCTGTAATTTTCCTGTCTCTCCCTCTTCCTTCAGTGTTCCATTTCCATGGCGAGTCTCAGGAGACAGAGGCATTAGTTCAGCTGGGCTGGGAGGGTTTCGCTCCTGGTGTCTGCAGGGTTTGGGGCTCGGAATTGGGAATTTAAGGTGGGAATGTGCAAATGGGAAAATCATTGCCCAGCATGATGGGCGCCTTTAAATATCGGGAATTTACAGCTGGTTCTGCTGAAACAATGTTTTTTATGCTAATGGTTGCATATTAACCTAAAGGCTTGTGGGTTTTGAGCTTTTACTGGGGGTTTTTTGGGGGTTTAACTGACTCTAATCATTCATCTTGGACAGCTCTGGCAGATCCTGCGCTGTCCATAAAAAATATCCAACAATCCATTAACCACTCAACCTGAAAGCAGCCTGTAAGAATATTATTGAGTCCTTGCTTTATTACTAAATTTAATGGGATGAACACTCGCCTTACAAAATATGATTGACTTCCTTTTCCCCCTTCTGAACCAAGGCATAAGCTCAGGGCTGCCTTGGGGTGGGCCCTCACCTGGCATGCTCGCTACAAGATTTATCAATTTCCAGCCACTTAAACTCAGATTAAAGCCAGGCTGACTCATGGTGCAGTAATTAAGGTTCCACACAGCGTCCCTTTATAGCCTTAATTATAGAATTATGGCTGGGCTCTGGTTTGGGGTTTCTATTTTTAGTTGTTAGTGGGGAGCCCCACGGCTCATCCCCTCCGTGTCCTGTGAGGAGCTCTGGCCTCTGGAATGATGTTTTCTTTGGCTTCATGGTCCTTTATTCCTGAGAGAGGGTTTAAAAAAGGTTGGGAGTGTTTTGAGTTAGTGAAGCCTGGGGTATCAGAGAATCAGAGAATCCCAGAGTGGTTTGGGTTGGTTGGGAGTTTTAATCCCATCTCATTCCGCCCCCATGCCATGGGCAGGGACACCTTCCACTCTCACAGGGTGCTCCAAGCCCCATCCAGCCCTGGACACTTCCAGGGATGGGGAAACTGATTTATGGGAGCCCCTCTAACAGCAGCACTTGTGGTCTGGCTGCTGAGAGACGGTGAGAAAAGCTTTGGAATAAAAAGCTCTGGGTTGGTTTTTTTTTTGGGTTTTTTTTTTTTTGTTTGTTTTCTTTTTTTTTTTTGAGAGAAGCTTTTAGTCGGAGCTGGGGGGATTTCGGACAGATCCCTTTGAAAATAAACGCGAGTGGATTTGGGATGAAAAGCGGGCGAAACTTTCGCTTAAGCAAAAAAGCTGAGAAAAGCATTCCTGCTGCAAATAAAAACATGGAAAAAAAAAAACCCAGAGCGATTCCCACCCCTCCCAATTTGTTGCTTTTCTGTCCCCTCCGATGGCTCCCTAATTTATGGTCAAAGGGAACGCTTTCCCCGGAGAGCCGGGGCTGCTGGGGGTGGGTGCTGTTCCTGCGGGCAGAGCGCATTCCCCACTGCACTCTGTTGGATTCCCATTAATGACCTGGAAATATTTCTGCCGGGAGGATGAGGAGGCTGACACTGATAAATGGCGCTGGCGATGAAAGCCGCTCGCCATCTCCGAGCAGCCGCCGCCGCTCCGCGCTCCCTCTGCGGATCCTGCTGCTCCAAGGAGGAGCCGGGAACTTTGGGAAGCTGCTAATGCATCTTAGATACAATTTCCTTCTGGCTACGTTTAACTTTCTGCGGATTTTCCGGGGATAAGATCAACCAGGGAGCGCCCAGGCGTCCAACAAGCCCAGGGCAGCTTCTGCCAGTGCCCACATCCCTTGGGAAATGGGTTTTTTGGGAATTCTCCGGAGGATTTCATGACTATAAAATCGGAGAATTACAGAGGTTGCAAGGGATATTAAAAATCATCTGTTTCCATCCCCTGACACTTTCCACTATCCCAGGTGCTCCAAGCCCCCTCCATCCACTTCCATGGATGGGAAGTTTATCCATGACCCTGAGGCCTTGCTCGGGATGGCTGCAGGAGGATTCTTTTCTCATTGCTCGAATTCCTTTTGAAATTTGGGCTCCAGAGTGACTTTGCAGCCGGGTTAGTGAAAAATCCATATGTTAGAATAATGCAGGGGGTAATGAATGACTCCTTAATAGCTGGGAAATAAAGCTGCAGCCAGCTCAATAAAGCTCTGGATCCTCACCTTCTCCTCCACGGCCTTTTAAAATAAACCATAAATTCCTGGAGTTTTACTATTGAGAGACTTAACTATTCGAGTAGGCAAAGTGAAATATATATTGGATTGGGAGAAAATGAATGCCTGAGCCTTCTTTATAGTCAGAGCAAGGCCGGCCGTGGCAGGCTGCCCTTTTTAAAAGGGGAAAAAATATTAATTTACAATTTAACTGGGGATGAAACACCCCATGAACAGCTGCTGGTGGTCACTGATGGAGTTTCTGCTCCACAAAGAGTGTCAGGGAGGCTTGAGAAGAGCTGAGCGCCTTCTCCAACTTTTATTCCAGGGTTGTAAAATAACTTCATCTCCACGTGTCCCATCCTTTTCCGGTGGCTGGATTTCCAATCCCCATTTCCTTTTTTTTTTTTTTTTTCCTGGGCTCTGCTAGAGAGGGTTTGGTTTTGAAGTGAGACAATCACACGAGGCAAAGAATCCTTCCCCTGTGCCATGGATCCAGGCAAATTTTGGCTGCTCCCGAAACAGTGGGAATGCTCTACGAGCTGCGTTTATAGGGAATTCAGGAGGATTTTTGTGAGGTTGTTGGTGTGAGCAAGGATCAGCCCCATCACTCTGCCCCAAAGAGATGCGAGGCAAGGTTTAGGGTCAGGATATTTAACCCTTTCCCGTCCCCTTTTGGTGAAACTCTTCTGCTTTTTGGATGTTGTGTTCCTTCCTGAAATGGGATTTTTAATCCCTGGGTTCACGGCGAGCTCACAGAGAGAGGGAAGTGCAAAGGGAATTTAGATTTGAGCCTGGTTATGATTACAGGGCTTTCCGCCCCCACACTTTTTTCATGGGATTTACTAGAGAGAAAAATTCATGATAATGGTGAAAGCTGAACTTGCTCAGTTTTGGGAGGGTTTGTTCTGTTGGGGACCTCGTGCATGAGCCAGTTTTAATCTCTGGATTTGATTCAGGTTCACTGCAACTAGGGAATGGACAGGACATTTATTTTCCGGAAGTTAAAGTGGTTAATAAATGTGTTAATCTCCTTAGAACACTCCCATTTAATGCTTATATGAGGTTTTTTTTTAAGCTGAGGCATTGAGGGACTCAAAATTAATTGGGCTCCAGCATTTCTAAGGCAGTTGCTTGATGGCCATTGGTTAGTAAATGTGATTTTATTAATGTTTTCTGTGGAAATCTGGATGGATCCCTCTATTTTTTCTTAGCCCGGACTGTAAATTTTCCCAGTTTGGAAAAGAAATGCACTGCCCTCAACGGCTTCATCAGTGAGGTTGTTCCCTTGATGGCATTTTAATGTCACTTGGTGTCTAACGATGTCACTCCTTCATTTAGACAGGAGGGACACGGCACATTCCAGGAGGTGGGAGCTGAGCTTGGATAAATTGAAGTTGGCAGTGGTTAAAAAGTGGGAATGATTAATCACAGGGATCACTGTAGAAAGGAAAATGGTAAATGGATCCTTTAGAATCACGGGAGGTTGTCTGCTGGCTCATGAATGACCCGGCCCAGCTTCGGGGTGAGGGGTTTGCGAATATTTGTGTCCCCAGGGAAGAAATTCCCACCCCTGGGGCGATGTCTGTGAGGGATCAGTTGTGTGCAGGGTCTCTGGTGGGCTTCCTGCTGTGTCAGCGTCCTGGGAGCCCAGAAAACTCCTCAAATCTGACATTTTTCAACTCTTCTGTTGCAAGCGGAGTGATTCCAAAATTTAAGTGGAATAATCCCAAACAGCTTCTTCCCCCAGTTCTCCCTTTTTCTCTTCCAGCACCCGAACTTCCCAGGAGATTCCCAAGTCCAAGCTGTGCCAAAGTGGGTCGCTGAGAAACTTCAGGAATCTGGGAATGGTTCTAATCCGTGCCTATTTGCTTGCCGTGTTTTTTCCTTATCCACAACCCCTTTAATTACCTGGGTTTTGTGCCTCTGAGCAGCACAACTGCTGTTGGTGTTTAATTACCTCCAATAAACCCGAATTCCGTGCCTGTTGCTAACGAGGGCTTTGCTCTGTGGCGCTGGCAGCTCCTGGCTGCTCGCTTTTGCTCCTGATGAGCATTTTTGGGTCGTGCCTCTCCCAGCGCTGTCCCCAGGTGCGTGGAGAACGGCCTGGATTGATGTGCCGGGAGCAGAGCTCTCAGCTGAGCTCTCGCAGGGCGTTAAGAGCTGGATAAACAGCTTTACACCAAGGTAAATATTAATCCTTTCCCACGGACTGCGGCTGGAAAAATCCAGGGCAAACAGGGATATTAATGAGCCTCGGTGGTTTGGAGCGCTGCGGGCACAGGCAGGGCTCTGCCAGGGCTACTTCCCGTGCCCTGGGTGCTGCCCTGGGTGCTGCCGTGGGATTTTGGGTTGGTCGGGATCACCTGGATGGGTTTCCCAGACTCCAGCGGGAATTGGGAATTTCCTTCACTGGCTGGATGCAAAGTAATGGAAGAAGACTGGGAGAGCTGGGAATGTTCCCCTGGAGAGGAGAAGGCTCCAGGGAGAGCTCAGAGCCCCTGGCAGGGCCTGAAGGGGCTCCAGGAGAGCTGGAGAGGGACTGGGGACAAGGGATGGAGGGACAGGACACAGGGAATGGCTGCCCACTGCCAGAGGGCAGGGATGGATGGGAGATTGGGAATTGGGAATTCCTGGCTGGGCTGGGATTCCCAGAGCAGCTGTGGCTGCCCCTGGATCCCTGGCAGTGCCCAGGGCCCGGTTGGACATTGGGGCTTGGAGCAGCCTGGGACAGTGGGAGGTGTCCCTACCATGGCAGGGGCTGGAATGGGGTGGGATTTAAATTCCCTTCCAACCCAAACCATCCTGGGATTCTGTGATGATGAAATATCCCCGAGAAGAGGACGGGATAAGGTGATCTGGGCCAATCTAAGGACCACTTCCAACACAAACATTTCCTAACTCCTTTTCCCTTCCCCAAAGTCCCAAGTAGAAATGAAAACCTCATTAGGAAGCCCCGTTAGAAACCAAACCCCTCTTGAACCTCATCCAGCAACCTCAGGTGCTGCAGGTGACGCCGAGCTCCTGGGACAGCGTTGGTGGGACCTTGGACAGCGTTGCCGGGATGGAAACCAGAGTGGAGACTCCACTTGGAAGGGCAGAAAGGTGGATGGTCATTGATCTGCTGCTCCTTAAGCAGGGATATGTCCCTGACAAATCTCTGCTGCCAATCTCTAGGGGAGAGGACAGGGCTCGTGCCACCACAGAGGGGACACAGGGGTGCATGAGGTCTGCTGGATGAACTGAACTTCCAGGGAAAACCTGGATAAACGGCTCTGTAATCCTTCACCATCAGTCAGAGCTAGGTCGAATTATGGTTTCATTTAAACCCCAGAGAAAACAAAGTCTGGGCCTGGCTGTGAAACAGGGGATGTTTGGCTCCATGGTGGGGAAATCCTTTCCATCACTGGTGTAAAAACATCCTGAGCTCTTTGGGAAGCGCCATTCCCTCCCCCTGCCCCTTCCCCGTGTTTAATTTTGCTTCCTGCCCCATTGGGAATTCATTTCTGGGTCAGCCCTTCCCAACCTTTCGCGCAATAATCACCGTGTTGTAGCTTTGATTAAACTGCAAAGTGTTCCCTTCCGAATTTAGCTTCACTAATTAATGACGGGATGAGTGATTGGGCCCAGGCTGGCTGTGATTCGCTGCTGCCACTTTTGGGGCAGTGGGTTAGGCCAGAGTCGCTCCCCATTCCAAAAGGAGGCAGAAAAGGACAGGAAATCTGAGAAATCCTGGAGTATCTGGGCTTGGAAGCTTGGTGTAGCTTCTTCATTTTCGTGTTATTAAAATTAAATTAAATTAAATTAAATTGTCCTTTATATGAGCAGTTAGGGTAAATTCTCTTTTCCTTTCATGTGCATGGAGAGCATGACCCTGCAACTCTCCGCTCTGCTGCGCAAAATGATAAATTTAATTTTTTTTTTCCTCAATCCATGGATATTTTTACCCTAAATTTACAGCAATCCCAGTCTACGAACCAGGCTTGAAGCAGAGGAGGAAGAGCTTTAACAAAGAGGCCAAAATATTATTCCTTGGAAGGTGATACTGATGTGCATTGAAATAAAAATAAATAATGGCTAAATGGTGTTGATTTTTACCAGGATTTTGATGTTGATTTTCTAGGGGTTTGATGTAGATTTTAATGGGATTTGGATATTGTTTTTCCAGGGATTTTGATGTTGATTTTAGCATGATTTTGATGTTAATTTTACTGGGATTTCAAGGTTGATTCTCCAGGGATTTTGGTGTTGATTTTAGCATGATTTTGATGTTGATTTTCCAGGGGTTTGACACTGATTTTACCAGGATTTTGATGCTGATTTTCCAGGGATTTGATGTTGATTTTACCGTGATTTTGATGCTGATTTCATAGAGACTTTGGGACTGGGAGCCCTGGAGGAGGGAGCCCTGGGCTTGGCACAAAGTTCCTGTTGGGATCAGAACATTTTAGCACCCACCAGCCAGACAGGATGCTCCGAGGGGTATCCTAGGAATGCACGCCTGGAAATATTTAAATAAAGCACTGCAGCCCGGGTGGCTGAGAGAATTTAAAACATATTTAAATAACTCCCCAAGCCTCATGGGTGCTGGGCAGAACCGAGGTGTGCAGAACATGAAAAATCCCCGTGCTTTTTAGCCTTAAAACGGTTTTGGTTGCTTAAATAAGAAACATTTTTTTTCTTTTTTTCTTTTTTTTTTTCTTTTTTTTTCTTTTTTTTTTTTTTGGTGTTAACAACAGCGACTGAAGGTGAGCCAGAGCTGCTTCCTCATGGCTGGAACTTGATAAGGTGTGTGTGGGGGGTATCAATCAGCCTTCCCGAATTAGCATTTCCCTGATAGGGATGCACAAAGCCTTTTAATGAGCACTTTCGAGTCCCCCAGCTCCGGGTTTTTTTTTGCCTGCTCGTTCCTTAGCAACAGGCGGGATTGGCAGGGAGCAGGAGTTTGATGTGTTCTAACATAAAGGGTTTACAGGGCTGGAAACTGCACGCGAAAAATGAGGATAATTGTGGTTTATTGTTTTGGCACGGGGTTCAAAGATAAACAAACAACCTTTGGGCCCTCAGAAACTTCCTGGCGCGTTCTTCTTCCCTCCTCTGTTCTCCTGGAGAACTTCTCCACCAAGCCTGGAGTTGAAATTAGACAGACTTTTGTCTGGTTTCTGGAAATTAACACATCAGAGCAGAAAAAGCGGAGCTGCTTGATCTGCATTAGAAAGGGGAATTAAGGAATGTTGCGTTGGAATGTGTGGAAAGGGAATAAATGTCCTACAAAGCTTTGGCAGAGCTGCAGCCTGGGGGTGGTGGCACCTTCAGCTGGAGAGGAGAAGGCTCCAGGGAGAGCTCAGAGCCCCTGGCAGGGCCTGAAGGGGCTCCAGGAGAGCTGGAGAGGGACTGGGGACAAAGGATGGAGGGACAGGACACAGGGAATGGCTTCCACTGCCAGAGGGCAGGGATGGATGGGAGATTGGGAACTGGGAATTCCTGGCTGGGCTGGAATTCCCAGAGCAGCTGTGGCTGCCCCTGGATCCCTGGCAGTGCCCAAGGCCAGGTTGGACACTGGGCTTGGAGCAGCCTGGGACAGTGGGAGGTGTCCCTGCCCTGGCAGGGGTGGGAATGGGATGGGGTTTATCGTTCTTTCCATCCCAAACCCTTCTGGGATTCTGGGATTCCATACTTTTATGTAAAGGAATGCCCTGGGGATGGGACCCTGCTGCTTGCTGGGGTGGTTTGTGTGGGAAGGGTCCCTTAAAGCCCATCCAGTTCCACGCCCTGCCAGGGGCAGGGACACCTCCCACTATCCCAGATCGCTCGAAATTTTTTCCACACTCACCTTGTGCACAAATCCTTCTTTTTATTTGCTTTCCAGGCACAGGATCACCACTATTCCATCCCAAAACCTGCTGTCGGAAGCTGGGAGAGGATCAGCATTGAGCAGGCACCCTTCACTGGGGAGCGCCCACCCTCTTTCCGTGGGATCCCACCCTTGAGCTCCTGGGAAACATCAAAGCCTGGTGCAAAGTGGATGATGGCAATTAAGCTTTCCTTTAACGAGCTTTGGGCTTTGCTGCCTTCCTGCTCAGGCCAGATCCCGTCACATCTCCTCGGTCTCTGCTGAATCCCTCTGGATTGGTGCAGGGTGCCGGCTGTGCCGGGGCTGCTGGGCAGAGCTGGAACACCCTCACAGATGTCCTGGGATGGGGACACCACCCAGAGCTGCTCCACTGAATCCCAAACCTGGAGCCTCCCACCCTTGATTTAAACCCAGCAAATTCTCAGGAATTTTCATATTCTACCTCATAAATTCCAGAAATTTGGACGTTTTCACTCTGGACGCCCTCCTGGGCACTCCTCCTCTCCCAGGTCACCTCCACAGGGCACCTGGCTCCAAGCTTCAATGTCCAGCCTGGCACTGGACACTTCCAGGGATCCAGAGCAGCCGCAGCTTCTCTGGGAAAGCTGTTTAACACCCCCACCCTCCCAGCCAGGAATTCCTTCCCAATATCCCATCTAACCCTGCCCTCCGGCAGTTTGAAGCCATTCCCTGTGTCCTGGCCCTCCAGGCTCTTGGAAATTGTTTCTCTCCATGTTTCTTTCAGCTCCTTCAGCTCCTGGGAGGTCACAATGATGTCACCTCAAAGCTTCTCTTGTCCAGGCTGAACAATCCCAATTTTCCCAGCCTTTCCTCACAGCAGAGCTGCTCCATCCCTGGGATCATTGGCCCCCTCTGGAATAATAAATTCAACAGAAGGAGCACGAAATTGCTCACAGGGAGGCACCTACCCTCTCCAGGGAACTCCACCCCTGGCATGGGCGCTTTCCATGAGGTGCCCTGGATTTGACATGGGGTCGAG
This sequence comes from Donacobius atricapilla, assembly GCA_013397315.1. Taxonomy (NCBI): domain Eukaryota; kingdom Metazoa; phylum Chordata; class Aves; order Passeriformes; family Mimidae; genus Donacobius; species Donacobius atricapilla. Next base: position 1,978 of record WBMY01000668.1, on the reverse strand, counting down.
TGAAATTTAAGGTTTGGGGCAGGTGCCTTTTGGTGCTGCTGGAGCCCTGCTGGGTCAGAGCCGCTGCTCCTCCCGCTCTCATCCCACCTTCCCTTCTGCCCAAACCAGCCCAAATTCTGTAATTGTAAAACACAGCACAGAGAGAGAACAGCGAGAAAACCTCCGCACGCACTTCCTGGTGATTTTATGGGCCCAAACTTGATTTTTATTCAGTTCCAAGAGGAGGATCCTGATCCTTTTGCAGCAGCAGCAATCTGGTACCTGGCGCCCCTCAGGTGAATCACTTCATCCCATCCCATCCCATCCCATCCCATCCCATCCCATCCCATCCCATCCCATCCCAAGGGTTGAGCTTCTCCCACGGAGCTCCTCGTGCCCCTCCAGCTCTTCCTGCAACCAGATCCGCCCAGCTTAACCCTGCGCAGATTCATCTGCAATGCTAATTAAGAATGATGACTTATTTAGAACTGCCAGGCTGTTTCCTGAGAGAATTCTGGCACACCCGGGCACGGGGGAACAGATCCCTGCTGTTCGGAATTCCCAATTCCCTGGGCTGAGGTCAGCGCGGTTTCTGTAGCCGAGGTCTGGCTCAGCCCGTGCTGCTTTTGGCATCTCTGGCAGGCAGCATCCGAATTCCCGGGGGGAGAGGATGCGTTCCCGGGGCTCTCTGCAGCCTCCTGTTCGCAGCATTCCAGAGAATTCCCGTGGATGAGGAAGGGATGCACCTGTTACCTGCTGCTGCCAGTGGGTTGTGCCACTCCACTGCATTACGTGCCCGGCCGGAGCTGCGGACAGCTCTGCCTCACACTGACCCATCCCCATCCTTCCCAGCCTGTTATCCAAGGAATCCTCACCTCCGACCCCCTCCTTGGCCGGGTGGAGGTTTCCAGGCGTGGAATTGCGGCGGTGCCGTTTGCGGCGCTGGAGCCGGGTCGCTCAGGGGTGGCTTTAGCACTTAAAGAAACCTCGGAGGCATCAGCAAAACCAGATTTAATTTAAATGTAACAAACCCCAATTTCAAGGTTCACGCTGTCGCTACATAAACATACAGAGGAAAATCAGATCGGGATCAATTTAATCTGATTTGCACCGAGGGTGCAAAAGGAGAGGAGCGCAAAGGGCAAGGGAGACCCTCCCGCTGAGCTCCTCCTTACCAAGCTCAGCCTAAGGTTTGATCGATGGCTTTATGCCTGAAGGATTTAGCAGCACTTAATCATCGAGTAATTTAACACTCGTAGTAAATTGTATCGAAGCTTTTTGTGAGCAGCGGCTGAACTGCAGCCCTGGCACTGCTCCTGCTGCTCTTGCTGGAGGTGGGGAGAACAATTCCCACGCGGACGCAAAGGAGGTCACGGAAAGGTGAAAATTCCCCTCCTCGGGAGCTTTTGAGTCTCCACCTCTCGGCCGGAGGTGTCAGCCCAGGTCCCGTCTCGGCTTTTGTGCGTGGTTCTCTGAGGGTCACAAATGCGGGGCTTGGTGAAGCTCCAAGGGGTGTCACATTCTGAGGGATGTCCCACTCCCAGGGATGTCCCACTCCCAGGTATTTCCCACTCCAGGAGATGTCTTACTCCCAGGGATGTCCCACTCCAAGGGACGACCTGTTCCCAGGAATGTCCCAATCCTAGAGATGTTCCACTCCCAGAAGATGTCCCACTCCCAGGTTGTCCCATTCCCAGAGATGTCCCATTGCCAGGTTGTCCCACTCCCAGGGATTTCCCATTCTGAGGGATGTCTTACTCCCAGGTAGTCCCAGTCCCAAGGATGTCCCACTCCCAGGGATGTCCAATTGCCAGATTGTCCCATTCCCANCCTAGATATTCTCACTCCCAGAGATGTCCCATTCCCAGGGATTTCCCACTCCCAGGGCTGTCTTACTCCCAGGTAGTCCCAGTCCCAAGGATGTCCCATTCCCAGGGATGTCCCATTCCCTGGGATGTCCCAATCCCAGAGATGCTCCACTCCCAGAGATGTCCCATTC
>WBMY01000667.1:359620-400059 GCA_013397315.1 Donacobius atricapilla | reverse complement strand
AATGTGATAACCACTACAAAAACTTACTCCAACGCTCAGCCACTCTTTCAGTGATTTTTTTTTTCCCTAATATCTAATCCAAAACTGCCCTGGTGCAATTGAGGGACAAGGGTCAAAGCACTTCAGGAGAATCTCTCACTAGTGTATGGGTTGCATTTCATCTCTCAAAAAAAAGACCCCAAAACGTGAGTTGACATTGGGGGTTGACTACTCATCTTTGCTATATCTTAATTCTCTGGAGTTTTGCCTCATCTTTCTGGATTCGTATCTTACCAAGTAAGACAGCTGCTACTTAAGACCCTCGTCCCATGAGGAGGCCAAAATAACCAGCTAGAATATTTATTAAGAGCAAAGGGTGAAGTTTTCTGCTGATTTAGCATGTCTGAATGCTGAAAGCTGGGCTTCAAAATGCATATCTGCATGAATTTTTTGAAATATTGATGAGGGATTATTATTTAAAATTGAGGAGAGGCAATATCAAATAATCTAATTCAACAATTATTTATTGCTGTGGGATATCCTTGACAGCAGATTGGGAATATATGGGAATAATAAAGGGAGCAGATGCACATACACACACACCCTGAGTTATTTTTTGAGATATGTTTTATTGGAATTCACATCAGGGCCATCACAATGGTAATTCATAACACACAATGTGCCGCTGGTGAAGCCCATGCCCAGAGGCTGCATTGATAGCCTTTGTTGCTCACTCACCCTGCTAATGTGGAAATGAGAACTGTGGGGTGAATCCTAATAGCTTCTGTCAGGCCTCTTAGGATGAGTGTTTGTATGACTGCATTGGCTTCTCATTTATCCTTGCTATCACTACCTATTCATTTCTCACTTGGCTTTGAAGGTGAAATCCCTTATTCTCTTTCATCAGAGTTGACAGTAGCACCAAAGGTTTCTCTCCTGTGTTACAAAATTCTTCTTTCTAGGGCATGGAGATATTTCATCAGGAAAAAGACATAAACCAAAACAAAATTGACTTTTTTTATAGGAGTTCCATTAACATGCTGTTTCTTAAACTGATAAGGTATTTAATCCTTTGGGATTTTTTTCTGATGATTTGACATAGATGTAAATGTTCACAATGTTTTCTTTATATGGAAAAGTAAAGTAAAAGGAATTACTTCTAATTGATGGATTCCTACTTATTCAAAACTAAAAAAGAAACTGAAAACTGTTGTCTTTTTTAAATGTTTGGACTTTATACATTTTTAAACATTGCCCTATTTTTAGGAAGAACTATAGCACATCTAGCAGCCTATAGGATGCAGATGATCAAATTTAGTGAAAACTGTACATTTTGCCCTTTGGCTATCTGAATCAATGCACTCTTTGAGGTATTGCTTACATTTATGAGACGCACAGTCTTCCACTTGTCATCCTTGCAAAACTGGATGTTTGAGTCATGGAACATGCAATATATACCCTTCCCAAACTTTGCTATATGTCATTCAGCTTGGCTGAAAATTGCTTGAGTTTCTATGTTGCTCTTTGCAGTGCACAGCTGGGCAAAAAAATTACTTGACCTACCAGTAATGCCTTATAACCTCTGATAATGACAGAGAGCAGATGAAAATATTACTTAGTTTCTGGGCTAAGTTTATTTGTAATTACTTTGTCTCACTAGAGAGGCCTGCAACTAATGCAGTCAGTAAATGAGATTTTTTTGCAAAGGAAAATATGAATTAAAAAATCAAGAAAGCTTTCATTTTAAGGGTTCTACAAAGTGAGTAATATGAACATATTTTTGATATACATTATAACAATTCAATGCAATACCATGCCAATTTAAAAAATTACTAAGAATTTTTTTTAATACAATCAAAAAAGGATATGGAAAATCTCTATGCAAATAATTTTTCTTGTGATGATTCCTCTGATAGAATAAAGGCTTCTTTATTCAGGATATAAGCAGAGCCAGAGACTTCATATTTGTGTTAACAAATTACTGCCCAAACTGCAACAAGTGCAACTGTCCATATTACTACATTTACCACCAGTAATAGTGGCACACATTCTTACAGCAATCACATTTTTCAGTCCATTGATCTATTCCTACAGAAAATGAAAGAATACCCATACTGACACATTCTGTGGTCCAAGAAGAGTACAAAGATAGCTCTCCTGCATTCTTTAAGACTTATAGCTCTTCAAAAGGAGAAGAGTGAAGCTATGAATAGAGCTAAAAAGTCTGAATTTCCCTACTCCAAGACTTCAAACTTGACTCTGCAGCACTTAAAATATCTTTTATATATTTCTATCTTGCTGCAGCTGATGGATGTTCATCAAAATTTGTGCATAAAAATGCAGTAATACTTAGAAGCAGGGACAGAAAGTTTATAACTTGGCTTTAACGCTGCAAAAAAGCAAAATATATGATGAAAATCATAACTTTAATCCTCAAAAACAGCAGGAACCCTGACCCATAAGAATAACAGTAATAAAAAAATTCTTTAACCTTTGTATAAAACAATTTAGGAATAGGGATGCCCTTCAGTTAATAGTATTGTAACTGTAGGTGCTCTCATGGACAGAATATGAGCTTCAGATGAATTTATTAGAGAAACCCTCGAGTTGAGTCACAAGGTGCAAAAAACCCTCCCTTACATTCTAAACTGCTTCTCAGAGAGGAGCCTAGGTGTGGCTGGAACCAATCTTAGCCCCAGACTTAGTGGTTTATGTTTAAAAATTATACTGGTGCAATTAAACCTTTAAACAACTTTATGCCAGAGGATTAAGGATGAAAAATTAAATAAAGCTAAATAGATGCAATTATTTATTTAAATTGATTACAATAGTGATAATGTTTAGACAGAAGACCTTTATAAGAATTATTTACTAAACAGTATGGATAGTTGTAACTACTAGTATAATGCAATATTTTTGAAGCAATATTGCAGCAAATATATTAAAGAAACTATATTGAAGCTATTATATTAAAGCTAGCAAAACAATGAATAGGTAGTGATTGATATTACTCACCTATGTGAACAACTGTGGATGAAACTCTTTTGCTTGGCCTTGAGAAGTAACCTTGAAGGCTGTCCCCACTCAAGGGAATTATTTTCACACATATTCAAGAGATATGCTACAAGTCCTTACCATGAAACAGTGGTGTTTTATAGTATAGTGATTAAATGTCAATCACATAACTTTCAGGATTATGCATAGTCTGATTTATTGAGTAAAATATGTTTTGCTGTGGAAAAGGTGTTATCAGCTATGGCTTCTTCTGCTCAACCTTTCCAGCTCTCACTTTGCATCAGGGACTACACATCTTTTCTGGTTCCAGCCTCAGGCAGGGAGATCGTTCTTGCACATCCTGAAGGGGGGTCTGATAGTTTGGTCAAACTGGTCATACCATTCTTCAACACTAAAACAGAGGATCTTTTCTGTTCTATCTTATCACTGGTCAGCAGACCATCTTTGCTCAAGCCATCCTTGATAACTTGTAAACAAGACACAGTTTCAGCTGCTTAGGCAGAGTGCGTGCTACAGATGCAACATGATACCAGTCCATTTATACAGATAGAAATCACAGAAATAAGAGAATCATAGAATTAGAAAATGGTCTGAGTTAGAAGAGACCTTAAAGATCACCTAGTTCCAACCTGTCTGCCATGGGGAGCAATGAATCTTTTAATTCAGTTTTCCATCTGAGTAACTGCCATATGAATACAACTGAAATGGTATCCCTAAAATAATATTTAGTCACAAAATAATCAGACAGAGGTAAGAAAGACCTATTACAGTATTTAAGATATTTTATTGCTAGGGAGATTTTTTTTTCCTACTGGAATTGTATTTTTAATAGAGTGAAGGATTAAGAGTCTTCCTTAACTCTCACATATCAGCAAAAACTATCTGGAAATAACATTTGTTTTTCAGATTAAATCTTTCTTTCCTTCATTTTATCCTCTAAGAGTTCTTTATACTTGTGTATGTTAATAATTTATTCTCTGTTCTGGGTGTCAGAATAAAACTATGTTTTTTTCTTTTCCCTGTGCTTAAAACCGCAAGACATATTTAGTCTGAGTTTCTTACAGAGACTTTTGAAAGATAGAGGTACATATCCACTGATCTTCCAAAGATTAATGGGATCTGGTCAAATTGCATCCAGTCTTCATTCTCTACTTTTGAGGCAAAGCACTTCTTTTGCTGGACTAATTATCTTTCAACATCATGCTATATGCAATTACAGTGATATTCCATGTTCATATGAATCATAATTATCTTCCTATCTATTATCTCGCTATGACTATGTGCTTTTGCATAGACTTATCATCATTGGAAAGAATGATTTTAACTGTTATATGTGCATTTTAATACTGTGTCAGTATATCCACTAGGAGCTATTTATAATTACTCCCACATAGAAGTAATTACATTGACGCATTTTCAAATATTTTCTCAAAAGGAAAATCACATCTCTTTCACCAGATGAACCTTAATATGAACATACTCATTTGTTTTACCTCTCCAGAGTAAATTTCTCAAAAAACATTGATATTTTCCCTTTATTGCAGTGTAGTATTGGTTGCATACTATTTTGCAAACTGCCTTTGTTTCTACATATTCACATGCTTATTAAAAAACTTCAGATTTTATGTTGGTCCTTCTGCCATCACCTCTGGAAGTCAGGTTAGGCTTTGCAGGAAGCTACAGAGCCATGGCCAACATTGGGTGGGATAACAAGAAGTGTTTTTTTAAAGTTTGTTAATATCAAGGGGGGTCTAGAGAAAACATTGAACCAATACTTTCTGAAGATGGTAATTTATTAAATATGCATGGAGAAAAAGAAGAGTTCTTCAATGCAGTTTTGGGTTTCCCCACTGAGCCCCATCCCAGTCTTTAATAATAACAGTAGAAATAGAGCCTGGTCCTGGATTCAGTTCATGGGAATGGTTCAAACCCGTGTCAGAGGAGGTTTAGACTGGGTACCAGCAACCATTTTTCTACCTGGAGAGTAGATAAACACTGCAACAGACTGCCTACAGAGATGGTCAATGTTCCAAACCTGTCAATGAGTAAGAATTATTTGGACAATGTCCTTAACAGCATGTTTAAATTGTTGGTCAGCCCTGAATTGCTCAGGCCATTGGACTGGATGATTATTATAGTTCCTTTCCAACTGAAATATTCTAGTCTATTCCACGAGTAAACTGTTTATGACTTAGTTCCATTATGCTATTTCCCACATATACACAGGACTTCTGCATCATATATCCTAAGAAAAAAATCACTGTAAAATTCTCATATTCTCCATATGTTTATTAAGGTTATATTCCTTACGCCACTGTTATCACTTTCTAGAGACCATTCATCGTTCATAAACAGTATATAAAACAGATGCATTCTTTAACGTATGTATTCCAAAACTCTCTTCTAATAATTCCCAAAATATTTTGTCAGTTCTCAATGTCTGCTCTATACTAGCTACTTAAACAATCCTTTGAACTACTTGGCTGTGATGCAACCTCCTCTTTCTCAAAAAAGCACATTCTACAGTTTGAGAGTAGTTAATCTCATTATTTTGAAGCTTAATATCCTCAAAAATGTCTCAGCATAGATCATTAGCAATTCCTTGAGTTGCAAAGTTATGAAACCCTGAAAACAGTCTATATAACCCTGGAAGCTAGCTGATGCTTTATTACAATGGTGTGTGCAGTGCCTGTTTCCTGGCTGGTTCATTTTCTTTTATCACTAGTCTCTCTAGCTTTCTGATATCCTCTGTCATCTGTGAACATTTTTAAGGCTTTTTGCAGTGTTTTACTTGAGGAGAGAAATGGATGATACTACATAGGTACTTGAAGAAAAAATTCTGGAAAAGGATCTACAGTAGGCAAGGATTTAATGTGCAGACAGAGCAGGAGCAGATGATCTATTAGCTCTTCTGTCATAACTTTTTTTTAGGCTTTTATGTGTCAACAAAGGTCCAGTTGTAGCTGTATGCTCAGGTAATGGGAAAGGTCACAGCCAGTGAGAACCAAGGAAATCTGTGACTTTGAACATTTTTATGAAGACAGGAGACATAAGTAGGTTATTTTGGTTTTTGTTTCACATGGAAATCATCAGTCAGTGATGAAGATTCTTATTTCATGAACTTCAAGTCTTAACCTCCATATAACATTATTCATCAAGATAAGCTAAGAAACATTACAACTTTCCAAACAAAGGAGCAAACAAAATAAACTTCCATAATTAATTTCTCAACAGGTTTTGAGCAGATAGCTTTTGTTCTGAGCCCTAACATCAAAATTATTTTGCATCCTCTGCCTTGTGGTACTTTGATTCACAGCATAAGGAAGAAGTAGAATTAAGAAGTACGGTTTACCATTGCTAAACCTCACTTTCTTTCTTATAATGGAAGTATCTTCCCAAATAACCTGAGATTTTTTTGAGTTCCTGGAGTAAGGTCAGTGGTATAAACATGAATAATAATGGGAATATTTCTAAAGAAGTATCCCTATAGTGTGCAATTCTGGACTTTTCACAAAAGTTCTCAAGACTCTGTGTGAATCCCTTGCTCTCAAATAAAAACATGTACTTGATGCTTTAGGAAAAAGTCTATGTCTACCGATGTTATGTATTAGGAGCCTCGCAGAAGACAGAGTTAAGGAAGTAGAGATCTACAGCAAGCCAAAATACCCATAACTAGGTTTTGTATTCAGGGCTTGAGAAATGCGTATGTTCTCATGGTCACCTTACGCTCTATATATATCAGAGCATAAGAGATTGTGCTGAAATATCTGTATAGTCACTGTTATTAAATAGATATATGAGCCTAAGATTGCTGTAGTGGACATTAAGAGATAAAATTCCTCTCCGTCAAAACAAGCTGTATAGTTTTGTTTGTTACACAACAGAAATTGCATAGGGAAAAATGACAATTCCCATGGGTAGGCTCTGCACAGCACGCTGTGGCTGTCTATCTGAAGTCCATCTGGTGCTACATGAAACCATCCAAAGAGATGGAAGATATACTCCTTATTTTTATTTCTTTCTTTTCTATATCTTGCTATTAAAGCAATTTTATTATAATATTTGCTGTCATTTTTTTATTTTGGGATTTGAAAACAATCCTGTGCTTTTGTCCTCCTGGTACAAGACATGCTGGAAGATGTCAGGCAGAAAATTACTGAATAAATGATGCAACAGTTGACGTTCATGAAATCTTTCACTATTGTTGCTATGTACACACTGGCTGCCTCTTTCTTTATGTTATTGTGGCCAGCAAAGTTTTATCATGAGAGAAAAGATGATTTTGTTTTCCTAAACTTGTGGAAGAACAATGGCAAAAAATAAGTTGAAATTGGCAGCTCAAATTTACGTGCCTAAGATATTATCATTTAACTTACTAAACAAAAGCAGACAAATCTTGTCCAGTTGGTCTAAAGTTCCTTTATAAGTTGCAGTAACTTCAGTAGGATAATAGAATAGTGATTAGCATTCCATTCATGCTATAAAAGTTAGAAATGTTCAGTACTTGTTTATAGACAAAGCTGAAGTAGTCTACCACATCTGACAAATTATGATATCCTCTGCGTGGCGCTTGTATAAGGACTCTACTATTTTAGAATGGACTGTGATAATCTAGTTAACATATCACTAGGTGAGGTGCAGTTTGCCCGGCCCACTTTCAATTAATTTAAATAAATTACTAGCAGTATGATCTCTCCTAAAACAAACTACTCTAATGTTACTTGTTGAAGAAAGTAATAAATTATGTGACTTTTAAGAGTTGCTAAGTAAACACTTCTATTTCCTTTTTTTTCTCACTTTTCCCAATGAAAATCTCACTGCAGATTAATATTGTGAGTTTGTCAAATAAATCTACATTTTGTCCTAATGTCTATAGGTCTTAGTTTTTTGACCTTTATTAAAATAGCTCACTCTCACTTTACTAGTCAAAGGTGATGAAGAAGAGGCTAATGAGCTACACTGTCATTCTGTCAGATGGACAAGGAAAGAAGAAATTAGATGAAAAGCTGGTCAAGCATTAAACATTCTAAAGCTTTTATTGTCATTAATTTCGCTCATAACAAACAATTTAATGTACTTTGACATGACCTGTAAATTTGTCCTTTGCCAACTCTGAACACATTATCATTAACACATTATAGAACATGGACTATTTGCAAAGTCAAGTGGTTTCCAAAAACACATTTTGTATACCGAAGTAGTAATTATCCTAATTTTGATTTATTGGTGTCCATTGTTTATTTATGTTCTGTTTCCTCATACTTACAGACCAGTATATAATGTTAGAACATGTGGGGCATGAGGGCATATTATATCCTTCTTTTCAGCTGCAAATGTCAGAAAGCACAGTAATTCTTTCAAAATTCTATATTTGCAATCCAGTTTTGGATTTCAATTTTTTTGTTAGTTTGTGTTTGGGTTTTTTGTGTTTTGTTGGTTTGTTCCCTCCAGAAATTTATATAAAACAGCCAGACTCTCAGAATTTCCTTAGATAACATCACTTTTGAAAGTTCATAGATTCACAGACTCATAGAAAGTTTGGGTTGGAAGACACATTCAAAGGTCAACTAGTCTAACTTTCCTGCGAAGAACAGGGACACGCCTCATTTCAGTCAGGTTGCACAGAGCCACATTCAACTTGATCTTGAACGTTTCTGGGGATGGGGCATCCATCTCTCTGGGTAACCTGTGCCAGTGTTTCACCATCCTCTGTAAGAAAATTCTTCCTTATACCTAGTCTAAATCAAGCCTCCTGTATTGTAAAACCATCACTCCCACTAAAAGATCTGTTCTCATCTTTCTTATAAACTCCCTTCAAACACTGAATGGCTGCAACCTGCCACAGTGAAAACTTAAAATAACTGATATCATATTTTAAGAGTCCCTTGCTTTAATTCTGGTAGTGGGATGGGCCTAAAACAAGTAAAAATTCTAATGTCTTCAGGTTCTGTTTTTAATAGGAGGCATTATTGTGGCTCAACCTGTCCATGAAAATGAGTGTCATCGCTGTCCTTCCTTTGGGAAGTAATATAATTTACAGGAGTTTGGTTTTAGCTTTTCTTTAATCAGCTGCAGTATATTTTTGGGGTGGACGATGATTTTACTCTGTATTATTTATTATTTGTATTATTATGTTTTTTTCCAGTTTAAATTATGCCATTAATAGCAGAAGATAATTTGCAGACTAAAGTCTTACTCAAAACCAGGAAGTATATCAAAATCCAGTACTTGCATATAGATAAGCCATAAAAATTGAATTAATAATCTTATGATAAGGAAACAATGCTAAAAAAGTCAAATAGTAAATTAAATTAAGTCAGCATGAAATCTGAATAACCCACAAAAAATCAACTAATTCAGTTGAATTAAATCAATATCAATTAATAATTTGAGACAATTTCTTCGATTTTTCTAGCTGAATATAAATCTTTATCAAATAAATTGAACTGTTTAAGATTTTAAATCAAAGGACAGTTTGATATTACGGAAATTCAAAGGAATTTCAATGGAAAATGTTCCCTTTTCTTGTTAAATTAAGAGAAAACTGACTAAAGGGGGGAAAGGGCTTTATTCAATAGTGAAGTACTAATAAAACTCTGCTTTGGGAATTTCATAGTCTGATAGTCTTTCTCTGTGAAAGGCTAGAGCAATAAAGCAGAATGAACCCTTGATATTAAATTAAAATTGTGCCAAAGCTAGATTAAGCTAAATTATGTTTCTCCCCCAAAAACAAGCATGGCAGATGTTAAAGAAAATTTCAAATTAAAAGTTGCAAAGTCTTTATTCATGCTCAATTGAATATATGTAATCTTGGTGAAAACTGAGTGATCGTTAGTTTTGAGTGCAATTTGTTTTCACAAAATGATCTCATTTATTTTAACTAAACAAGACTTATTTTTTCTTTAGCATGATTAGATGTTTATATTTTCCACTGTATATTTAGCCTTCATTCATGTGTAAGTTTTAAGATAAAAAACAGACATAGAAAAGGCTGTGATGTATTTCCTATGGTTTCTATCAAAGCCATTGAACATAATTTAAAATAATAGGATTAATTCATTTCTATATGATATGTAATTTATTTTAAATATGGTCTTATTATTTCTAAATATACTTACTCCATTTAAGTGCAATGAGTGTTAAATTTTCTCAAATAGAAATTATTGTTTCATTTCTGAACAAAGAAAAAAAAAAAACCCAAACAAGGTCAGTGTGTCACTATGGATATTTTCCTTTCCTATTTCAAATAAATCTATTTTTTTTCTCTCCTGCATTTTTTAACTTTTTCTAAGAAAAAGGAGAGGGCAATGACACGACTTTTAGATATATGGTACAATGTCCCTACAAAATCTTAACTTTTAGCCAGTGCACTCACTTGAAGAAGCAATATAATCATAGAATATTTCGGGTTGGAAGGGCCCTAAACAATCACTTTAGTTCCAACGCTTCCAGGAATGGGCCACACACATCCCATGTCTCATTACCGTCACCATAAAGAATTTCTTACTGATATCTGATCTAGAGATATCTTTCAGTTTGAAGCCATCCCTCTTTGTCCTATTACTACATGCTCTTGAAAGAAGTTTTTCCACCTTTCTTGTAGGCTCCCTTCAGGTACTGGAAGCTCATAATTAAGAACCTTAAAAGAGAAAGATTGTAATGGTAAGATGATTATTATTTATACCTAAAATTTGCGCATGGATATTGTGCTATACTGGAAACCAACTTTTTTTCATTCAAATGTAGTCTATCCTTAATTCAAATGTGCATGAAGTTCAAAATGGAATTGTAAACCTCATAATGTCAGAAGTATCTGAAATCTACTTCAGGTATTCAGTTTTTGTGCAGTCCAAAGTAAAGACCTTACAGAAATAGAAACAGAGAGAAAAAATATGCTGGTTCTCACGTGTGTTTTCTTCTAGGATATAAATTTCACTTCCCATAAGATTTTGGACCTGTCAAAAAAAAAAAAAAGGATTTACTTTAAAAGCTCTTTGAATGTATATTAATATTTATTTTAATGACAGCTGTCTAGATTTATATTAAGAACTTCTATTTTTTCACTATGCTTTGATGTTTATTTTCAGAAATGTTGAGTAATAAAAATATAATTCCTGAAGATGTGGCCATATAATATTCAGTAGAAATGATGTTAGACATCTACAAAGCTAGCAAGACAAGTAAGTAAATAACACTTCTGTGTCTAAAAACTCATATGCCATTTCCATAATTTATTTTTGTTTTCTACTCACCCATGATGCATCTTCCCCAAGTAAAGCTGACAATGAAAAGAAAAGTCTGAAAACATTGCAAAATTGAAGGCAACTGATCATATATCTCTCATTTAAAGCACATACAAATTTATGTAAACGTATATTATACTGGTACTGGCAAATTCACAGTGTCATTCTCATCAATGCTTCTGACTCATTCCATTACCCAAGAAGGATGGCCTAAATCCAGGCCTAAATTCTGGTTTTAAAATCTACATTTCTTCTTGAGAGAGGATTAGATTTCCTTCCTAGCCTTTTCACTCCCTGTTGTAATCCCAATGTAACAAATAATGGTAGTGCAGAATAGTTTGGAAGTTAACCCCCAAAGAAATTATGTAATCTTACTCTCTTCTTAACATCTGAAAAAAAGAATTGTCCCTACAATATCACATAATTCATTTGTCATCCTGTTAACAACCATTAAATGACATATTATGACTAAACCTTCAAAGTCTCTGAGGAAGTTGTGAAAGGATGTTTAATTCCCTCATAAAATGGGGACTGAGCTACAAAGTGGGGTGAAGGCATAGGAGAAAGAGAATGTTAATAGTGAGAATTGCAAAATGAACAATGTGATTTATCTCAGATAAAACAGCAGAGATTTTGAGGAGATTAGACTGTGACTGCTGTCCTATCTGCACTCCCCCATTAGCCATTTTAGTGTAGTAAGTGAACCAGCTCTCCAGGTATTCCTCTAAGACACAGCAACTCTGAAAATTTTCATTACAGCATTCTATCTGGAAATAGGCACAACACAAAAGACTCAGTTTGAATAACATAATGTTTCAGTCTAGAAACAACTGAACAGTAAGTGTTTCACTACTGAAAAAGATCATGATTAAATTAATGTATTGGTGACTGCATTTCAAACATAGATACCTATTTGTCGCCGGTAAACATTGATATTGAAAGCATCTGTGTTACCTCAGAATTATAGTCAATAATGAATGTTTCAATGTTCCTCAATGTTCAATGTAATATCCTACTCTTACAATCAGAAACAATTATTAACCTGAGATATTTTTCTGCAACAAGTAATGTACATGACAGATTGATAGCTGACAAATTTTGATCACACTGTCTCTGATTTTTATTAGTGTTAGTGCTCTGTTGCTTAGATGATATCCATTTTGATAGGTTTACACATCTCAAAGAAAATATGCCCTCACTTTCTTTATTGAAAGAAAGTGGAAGTCAGATAAAAGACATTACAGCTATCGAATCTCAGGAGTTTGGCAGAAATTGCACAGCATCTTCTGAATACTAAGATGCCAGTACAAATAACACTTCAAGGTAATTCTATTTGGAGGTCTAGAAGTGTCAGGTACTGAATATTGTAATTACTCTAGCTAATGTGGATGATTAAATGAAAGTTTCTCTGGAATAGACTCCGAAAAATCTATTATGGCTTTGGTACAGTGGAGAAAAAGATTATGGAGGGATAACATATATATCTTTTATAATAAATTACATACATTCATGTTTGACTTGATAGTTTTCTCAAGGGATACTACGACATTTGTGGGAAGTTTTTGTCAGGTTTTCAGAAGTGTATATCACTTACTCAGCATTTATGGTCTCAATAGCAATAATGGATATGCAGTTTTGTGAAATCTGCAAATTTGTGATATAAAATAATGTTCACTTCCACTTGCACAATTGTAGAAGCCCAGAAGATAATCAGCTAATGTGTGTGTCTCCAACACCAATAGCTGTGGAGTCAGCCAAGGACCGTTGCATAAGAACATGCTATGGAAACAGGCAGGAAAGAGCAGGATATGGCTGGAGAAGGGGGCCATGTGGAAGGAAGTGGGGCAGCCCTCTCCTGTGGCAAGTGGCCCATCCTGGCTCCTGGAGAAAATAAGCACAACAGAGTACATTGCAGGATCAGGAAAGAGTCTGGTAGCAGGCAAGACCAGTAAAGGGGGAAACGAAAGCACCAAAGATTCCCAAAACCCTTCTATCAATTTCCAGAAAGGTCTAGAAGAATTGACAGTGCATGCTCATGCTAGCATAGCAGGTGAAAACCTTAACCCTGGGACAGGGAAAACTTATCCATAAAAAGGCATCCTCACAAAGCCTGAGTGGTGACCCCCAGGACCCTGGACACCCTGTTGGCTAGATCAACACTGTACCCAGAACTGATGATCTCCTTTCCCCTTTCTCTCTCTCACCTCCTCTTGATATCTGTCTCTTATCTTTTTTCCTTGTACTTCTCTTACTACTAAGCGATAAGAGACTAACTTGTACCAATTTCAATGACAAGTGTATAATCTACTAAAAAAATTTACAAGATTTTTTTGGGCCTCAGACATTTGTTGTTCCTCTTCTACTGTGGGCTTTTAAGAATCTTGGATGCTTCATTTCTCTAAGGAGTGGGACATGACAATTATACCAGAAAAAAAAGTCATTAACCAGGGAATATTTCTCTCACTAGAGGCACAAGACTGTAGAAATTTTTGGGAGTTGTTTTTTTTTTTTTCATGCACTTTCCATAAATTCTGATTTTATTAACTTTTTTCCCCAAAAAACCCTATCCAAATTGATAGAAATCTTCAATGAAGGAATTGAACTTCTTCTTTAATGCATTGAAGACTACACTTGAAATTTATGCAACTTCTGAAGAAGCAATTTCATCATCAGAAAACATTGGAATATTTCTGGAATTTGAAGATCATAAAGCTTCAATTGTAACATAGGGAGTAATGTAATGGAATTTTTATTTTCCCTGGCTCAGGAAGCTCAGGGTATGTGCTATTTATTTTGGAGTCAGATGCTGTATTATGTGCGCCTAACTGGTGTACTGCAATTCCTAGGCAGCAGAGTCTGTTCCACTTACTAAAGTCATAGTTCTCGTAGCAAGCAGTAATGATGCCTTACACTCAGTAAGGAAAATTAGGTACCTCCAGGGAGCAATTCAGAAAACCTAGGCAAGTTATCAGTCTTTCTCTATTGGCAGCATAGAAAAATGCATTATTCCACAATTATTCAGTAATTCTGTGCTCAGAATGAAACCTCCCCAAAAGCAAAGCATTGTGTTGGAAAAAAGTGTCTGTAGTCTTTGAATTTTATTCTGCAATATATAAAATTCAAAAGATAAAATAAAATGAAGATAGGATTTACTTTCCAGAACATATTTTCCCCAAGTGTAGTTCTTAATACTCTCAAATAGTCTTAAAGAAATAAAGATTTAATTAATGATCCTTCGCTGATTAATCCTTCAATTAAAACTGTTCCATATGGTGCTCACGAAGAATGCCTCCCTAAATCTTAGGTGACACAAAGTGATTTGAAAACACGGTAGATGAGCCATTTCTTTACATATGCATTCCTCAAAGACAACGCAGGGACTTGTACTTCTGAAATAAGCCTATAGCATAAGCAGTATATGTCATTAAATCAGGTGTAATAAACAAGATTTCATATTCAAATGTTAGAGTCCTAGTGAAGAATAGTGTTAGAAGTGATAAGAAACTCTGCTGCACAAAATTAGTAGAAAAGAAACAGTGACAGTGGGATAAATTAACTACTAACCTCTCCTGGCTTCTCTCAAGCTTATCAAAAGAGGACCACCAGACCATCAAAGGCGCATTTCCACAGGTACAAGGGAGCACATAGGCAGAATGAAAGGCAAAGGAACCCAAACTACAGACTCCTGAGAAGGAACATCTGGTCCAGACTTCTCACAGGGCTTTTCAAGGACCAGTGGATCCATTGTTCATGTGTAAAACCCACCAAGATCATGGGAGCAACCCTTTGCAACACCTTTTTTGGAGTAAGTGATGGTTATTGCCTGTAGGTGTTAGACACAATATAGGTTGCAGGAGAACAAAATTTTGGGATTACATAAGTTGTTATGGGATGTATGGGGGAGGAACCCAAGGTGACATAAGGGAAAGATCTACATGGTTTGTGGAAGGAACTATGGTGGGCAAATTAAGAGATAAGGAAATAAAAAGGTCCAGTCATGTGTAAGTAGCGTCTTTTCTGTACAATCTAGAGACATCCTGCACCTGATCACTGCAGCCTGTCCTGTCTTCTCATTAGGTTCTACTTTCAGTTATTTTTCCAGTAACAGGCTCGTAATCCCATGTGTACATGTGTTTATGAGGGATCTGAGTGCCAGCAAGTGGAGTCAAAACATGGGTTCAGATGACCTATGTGCCCACGGTGGCAGCAGCTGGAGAGACTTGAGTGAGTGAAACGTAGTGACAGGCACCAGGGTGGTTCCAGGGGTCAAAGCCACGTGTGCCTATGATGCAATACCTGGAGTGAATGCAGGAGTACAAGTGTGAGGGCACTGGTGAAGAGCAAGCCAGGTGAGCTGGTGAGTAGGTGAGGCGGCCTGGGTTTCAAGGATTCTCTAAAGGTAAGATCATGGAGTTGGAGGTTGCTCTTGGGGATCAGAGGAGTCCCAGACGGTGATGGCTGCGGGTGCATGTGGTTTTGTGTGTTTGAAGATGTGGCAAGGTAAGACAGTCCTTATCAGCAAAGAGAGTGGACTTTGTATGTCCCCTTCATGCCGTTCACTGGGGAGACTGGGTTTCAAGTACAGCTTCTGGGCATACCAAAAACCTGAGTCTTGCTGCTGGAGGGATCTATACTGTACATATAAACAAACATATACAAACATATATGTAGACTATTTTTTTGTATATATACACATACATATATTCCAGCTGAGCAGGGTGGAGGTGCATTAATGACACTCAGTACTGCCCCCTCCTCCTGCTCAGCCAGAGGGGCTGGTACTGCCTGTGCTCATGAGTGCTCTGTGGGTGCACCGATGCTTGCTGTGTGGCCAGCTGTGTATATATGTGTACAGAGTAAGCTGTATATTGCTAATACACAGTCAACCTTGCTGCTGGAGAGACCAGCTTTTCAACCAGACTAGGAGGAAATAAAGACTGACACAGGTGGCCCAACAGACATAGGAGGAGCAATCTCCTACATTCCTAAAGGTTTCCAGATCAGAAAATCTCATCAGGTGTTAATCAAGGTCAGATTTATAGTTTACTTCTGCAGTGGTACCAGATTGCAAGATCCAAATCAGGGAATCTCTACCCACAAATTACCATGACAATTTCTGTAAGTAATCTAAACTGGACTCTTAGCAGGTAATGCAGACTAAGCAGTTTGTTGGTTCATGCTGTTTCTCTGAGGAGAGGGGGAATGCAGAAGCTCTCTTTCTGCTCCAAGTATAGCTTCAGAAATAGCCATGAAACTATGAACAAAATTTAGACTCAGAATTTTGCCACCAGTGCTCCACGTGCCTTCTCCCTTGCCTTCTTGTGTAGGCCACATGTGTATTACTGTCCATTACAAACGCAAGGGAAAGAAATGCAGGATTTTCCATGCTGAGAAGGAAGCAAAGATGCTAAACTCACTGCAGAACATCATTACAATGTTTGTGCCAGCTGCACGGTAATGTTATAGTATGGCTGATGAGAGTGGAATTCAGAAAAAAAAAATAGATACAAAAGTAGTCAGAGATTTCATTTAGCTAAATAGATGTGCTAAAGAAATCTCTTGCAGCAGTAGGAACACTGAAATCCTTCATGTGAGGCAGAAAGAAGGAACACAAGTCAAAGCAGCTGAATTTGGGATACTACCCAGTCACTATAAATTTCCTGTTCAGACACTGTCCTGTTTATATGATGAGGGAAATCCTAGGAAGCTGAAACTGGATCCTAGGCTGTAGGCAGGGTAAATGCAGCTCCAAAGCCCAGCTGAACAGGGATAGTCAGGACTGGTGATGCCCTCAGAACCCTGGCACTGGAGTAACTCTATTGCTATGATAAGTAATAGATTATTAGCTAATTCATAGGTCATATAATTTTTATGGATCCAGAAATTAATCAAAATGATTTTTTCATCTAGATAAAGCTGCATTTCTTCCCCATTAATTCTATTATAATGAATAATGCAGCAGGAAATACTCTAATTATAGAATGCCTTTAACTTGGATAGATTTCATACATTTTTTCCATCTTATTAACCTCAGCACTTTTCTTGATGTGGGAGGATAATTTCCACTCATTCTTTTGTTTAACTGTGCCACTTACACAACAGGTGCTTTCTGTAGTAGTTCATACCATGTGCAGATCAATGCTATGCCACTGTTGAACCCTTCTATATTTAAATTCTTTATAATATATACTCCCTTGTTACATTAAAATGTAGGAAGGAAGAAATCTGCCTGAAAATTTGATAGGATTTGGTCATGCAATGTTCCCCCTTTTCCAGCTCATGAATAATCTTTAATTAGATATCATTTCAGGACTCACGAAATTGTAGGATTATGCCTGAGTAATGAACATGAATCTACTTTATGTGTTTAGTCCAGAAGGACAATAGTTCCTCAAACCCTTGCAGCTAGTTTTCTCAGGGATGAAGGCAAGACAAGTCGTCTAGAAATAAATTTTATTTTAGAGTGCCAGAATGGTTACAAATACAGCATTCATTGCTCAGAGTTACTGCAGCCTTTGACTTTAATCTTTCTTCTATCCACCCTTTTGGTGCAGCCTGCTGAAAATAGTCATATTGTTACTCTGTGACACTAATTTGTGGTGTGAAGTTATTGATTGACTTGGACAGTGTTTGTCTACTTTTGTCATGAGTGCTTACAATAGTGTGGGAGAATATAATAGCTAAGCTGGGGTACAGAGGTCCTAACCTGACGTGCATCAAGGAATCAGTGATCCCCTGAACATCTGACCTGAATTTTGTGCAGGTCTGTGCTGTGTTGTACACACTTGTAGCCTGCCAGATGAACTTCATTGATTAAATGCAACATGAGGGACACATGCAGCTCACTCTTGGCCCCTGGCCTTTGTGCCACCTCATGTATCTTCTTATCTTGAGGGTAAGCAGCATATTTACATAGAATATTCCTGTGCTTAACAATAGAAATGATGAATAGAGCTGGTTTTGCTAATGAGGAAATACTATAAAACCTCTAAAGATAACACTGTTGGCAAACAGCAGAGAAAGGATCTTTGCAGAATTCCATGCTCTGACTACTGGGGTACTGTTCAATCCTATAAAACTTGGGGTTCTCACCATTTGAAGGAATATAAGATTATCTGTGTTATTCCCTTTTTATTTCTCATGTTATGTCCAGTAAATGACATTTTAATTAATACCTGGCAGATCCTGATTGTCTTTCTTACTGGAATGCATAACAAGCACTAGCATCAATGTATTATGTTAAGCATTTGCTGAATGTGCAAGTCCAGTACCAATGCCAGAGGCTGGTTCCTTGTCAGCCCGTTTCTCCAATCTGTCAAAGTCACACTGAGTAGTAACATGGTCCTCTGGCAAGTCAGCCACCCCTCACAGTTTGGTGTGCATTCTGTCCCATCATCCAGATCATTAATGTTGATATTAAACAGGATTGGACCTAGTATTCACTCCTGGGGTACACTGCTACTCATTAGCCTCCAGCTAGATGTACCAATTGATCATGAACCTCTGGGCCCAGCCATGCAGCCAATTTTCAACTCACCTTAGCGTCTTTGCTTCATCAACTCCTCTATGGGAATCATGTCAAAAGCCTTACTGGTTTACAGGCAGACAATATCCTCCATTCTCCCCTCATCTACCAAGCCTGTCATTTTTTATAGAAAGCAAATAAACTTGTCAAGTATGACTCCACTTTGGCGAATTCATGCCTTTTATTCCTCATTACTTTCTCATCTTTCATGTTCCTGTTATTTACTTTTTCTGACACAGTACTTATTTATATATGTCTATTAGTTATTAGCCAAAGTAAACCACTTTTAAAATTTAACATGATAGCACTGATTTTAGTTTTAGTTATTTTGATCGCTGAGGGTGCATGATAGTGCTGTTGGAAACACTGGGCCAGGACCTCCTACATTGTACCATAGCCCTGCAGTAGACACAGGGAAATGAATAGTAAGAAATAGCACCTGATCAAATATTCCAGCTCTGAACAAGTGTTAATGCCTTTCTCCAAACATTCCTACACATGGTCACATGAAGGTTATCCTCACATTATCTTTGAGTTATTGTGTTTGTAACCAAAACTGAGCAGCAGTCTTTTCTTTTTCATCCTTTTTAATCTAGGAAAATAACACTGGGTTTTGACGAGGTCTATTTATAACCTTAAAAAATGAGTGAAACATAAAAGATTTTACTCAAAATATACAAATTGTAATAGTTGCTTTATCAAAAATTTTTAGGTGAAACTCATATTTCATTAGGTTGGGAAAGCTATAATTCTGGTGTGTCTTATGGGAAAAAAAATCTGTCATCTTTAATTCAACACTAATTTATTAATGTTCAAAGAAATTGTCACCAAGAGGTTTTAACAAAGTCAGTATGATAATTAAAAATTAAAATAAAAGTCATTTGGAGGGAGATCTGGTAAAGCTATTTTCTCTCCTTGAGCAGCCCATTGGTTTAAAAATAAGAATGTCATAAGAACAGTCTAAGATTTTAATAGCCACGGCCACATGGTCAAGTTAATTGTTAGTGGGTGCAACAAATGACAGCATACAGCAACTCTAACATGTAAAGTTACTTTGGGGGAAGACTGAAAAACGGGAAAAGAGAGAGGCAAAGAAGGAAAGCTGAGCAAAAGCAAGGGCAAGGGGAGACGGAGAATCACCAGTGACTAGCCTGGAAAACCACTAGCAGGGTCCCAGATGAACATCCTCTACAGGAGGTCCTTGTCAGTGAAAGAAGTGATGAGGAGGAACATGACAGCTGTGATGATGATTTCTTTGCCTTGTTTGTAGCCCCTGGAACTATATAATTTTTCCATGGCCCTGTCTTATTTGCTATAATTTGATCCTGTTGGTGATGATGTTACCACAGGTTGACAGTCATGTGTGATCATTGAATATTGATTATCTGTTAAAGATTCTGTGCACAAGTATTATTGGATAGTGATAGTCAAGTGTTTAAGGAACCATTGTCTATTTTACCATATGCTGTTTGGTTATCTCTGTATTGGAGAAAGCTGGATAAAAAAAGTTTTAAATATCTAAAATCTGCCAAGCAACAGGAAAGAATAGGCATGTAAAGAGGAGTCATTGTTATATCAGTCATAGCTACTTCCCGTGATAACCCACCCTACCCAACACAGGTGCAGGTGCAAGTCCATGAGATCAACAGTATGCGAATAACAGTATGGAAACAAAAGAAAAAATAAGACCAGAGGGGCTCCAGTAAAGCACTGCTATGGCAGCACAGCTGAAAGGTTTCAGAGCTGCAAAGAACATGCCCTTAGCATCAATATGACCAGGGTACTAGGGCATCTCAGGCACTGCAGTACATCATTATTATATTTCATAATGAGCTATATGACTGTATGTGGTGGCAAAAAGATTAGCTATATCTGTACTTACTTCACCTTGCTAGTTTTTCTACTTTTAGGATAAAAACTCACACATAACTTTATTACAGCCATGATTTTGCAAGTTCTACATTATAATATGGAAGCACAGAGGAATAACAACTATTCATTTCATTCAGAGACTTAATTATAATTCAACGTCACATTCATGAAATCTATACAAGTGGTATCATCTCTACATGTCCAGAATATTAAATATTACTTAAGGACAGAATTTGTAATACTGACTTTAGTTTTCCATTTAAATTTGCTGTGGATTGAACCAGTACATCAACAGGCTGAACTAAATAATATAAACATGACAGCTGTTGCATGATACTGAATATTAATGCCAGAATAATCACATTAACAAAACACCTTGCTCAAAGGCTTTGAAAAATAAGTTGCAAGACAATTAATAAGGGCAAATTTATTCCTAAGTCTAAAGAAGAATACTTTGAAATGCAATGCTTACGTAGGCAACTGTTTATTTTAATAAATTGATTGTGATTTTTCCTTCAAGTGTGAAATGAAAAAAAAAAAAAAAAACCATTTGCAGTTCACTTGTTTGAGAACATAAAACAATAAACCAACAAGTGGCTACAATTCTAAAATTATTTTCTTTTTTTGGTTTACCAGACCCATTTCTAAGAACTGCTGTTTGGGTTTTCATTGCCTCTGTTGATGCTCAATATGATGAGAATGAATCTTAATTTCTGTGATGAATGAGAGATTTTAATTTAATCACCAAAACCAATAAGCATTTTAAACTTATCTGATAATTCTCTTTGTACAAATTTAGGTGAGATTTATTATTTACTTAGCAGAACCATGATGCCCTGAATTTTCATTCCATGTTATTCTGAATCTATGTTTGCCTCATAAGCTTTCAGTTTGAAACCTGAGTAGTTTTTGTTTGAAACTGACATCTGATGCCTGCTGTTCGTGTGTTCGTGTGCTCTGTTGAGATACTCCTTTAATCAGTAATAGTGGAAATATAGACCTTACGAACTTTACAGTTGTTTTTTGCAGCACATGATAGAAAAATACCTTCTGAACTCTACAGAAACAGCTCTCATTACTTTACTCCCACCTGGTGTGTTTCTTTGATGGCAGAATGCACTGGGCTATGTCAGGTGTCTGTCAAATGCACTTAGGTTATTGTTAAGAACTTACAGGGCATTGCAGTCCCATTTTTCTCGATGATGATTTAGATTTATATGTTATTTTGTGTTATTTTAACTCGTGTAACACATTACCTGTGCTATTTTAAGATACATGGAGGCTCAGTAGATTTCACTGAAAGGTGTGTTTAAAGCAAATTTTTGCTTCCTTTTCTTTTATCCTCAACTTCCTATACAGTGAGTTAATATGGGGAATAAAATGCTTTGCAAAAGAGGTTCACTAAAATAAAATTGTTATTAAATCCATTCTTGTGCATAATTTTTGTACCAGCATAAGGGATTGACAGAGCTGAGGGCTGAGTACCTCATAAGTCTTAGCCATCATGTCTAAGAATATATCATCTCAGATTTTAATGCAGAGAAAAAAATTATTGTAGTCTTCAATACTGTAACTACAAACTTAAAGACACTAAACAGCAAAACTGATACAGGTCTAAATTGTGATTTTCGGAGAGCTAACTGCTCATTCTTTGTATCATATCAATGTCATAACCTAGAGGGTTACCCAGCCTGTGGGTGTTCTAAGATTCTGACCATGCATTTATTTTATTCTGTAATACACAAGACTACAGAGGGGTTTTTCTCTCCTACATTTCTCTGCTTTATTTCAGATTACAAAAAATGCCTTACAATTCACCAGCAGCAAATATATTTTCACAGAAATCACCACTTGCAAGTTTAACTATGGTTAATAAAGTGAATATATATTTACCAAACTATTATAAGTTACTGTAAGCAATCAATAATAGAAACAATCAATTTTATTCCAACAATCAACATTAAAGTGATGTCCAAGTACTGTAACTACTGCAAACTTGGCTTTAGTGAAGCAAGCTTATAGACAATACAACTGTGGATATACTTATGAGAGATATACAATATCCATGTCAAGAAAATTAGACAGATTTCAGAAAGGACCAAATCCTCTCAAGGAACAGGATAACTCATTCCCAGAGGGTGGGACACATCCATCCATTCCAGAAATGGGAGAACAAACTGAACTAATCCCAGAAGTATGAGTGCAGAGGAGCACCAGTAGAGTAACATAGTCTCACTTTAGATATGACCCACACCACAGACTTTGGAGTCAACCACGAATTCCCAGCAAGGGCCCAAGATAGGATAGAAAGATTGTTGAAAGAGGCCAACTGTTTGTGAAAGAACAGACCACATGGGAACTTTTCCGAAAGAGAGTATCCATTTTGGACAAAAAATATTTCCTTTTATTATTAAAGGTATATAAGAGTGCAGAGGACACCAACACTTCAAGCAGCCAACAGGTGTGGTTAAGTTTGTCTGGGGCAGCATAGAGATTAAATTGATTTCTCTTTTCAGACCAACTTTTGCTTTTCCACACTGTTCTCCTGTTTTAGCAATTAGAATGGCCCATGACAGCTTCCAATTCTCATTCCTTTAGGCTGTTTCCCCCTCTTTTCAGACTACTTTTTGGCTTTTTCTCTTTTAAGTTCCCATTACAGTTGTATTTGCTGTAATTGATGATATCTCAGGATGTCAGTGATCTCGAAGTATCCATCACTACTTCAAAGATGCCAACGGCACTTCTTAAGGCTGCTTCTGGCTCACAGATAGTTGCCAGTCTGGCAGGTGTTTTCCCTAACAGTATTTCAGCAGACAGCTTCTGCTCAGTAATTTTCCCCTTCTAACCAAATCACCTTTTTAGCTGTTCACACTGTTCACAACAATTGCTAACTCCAAAGACCTTTTTCCCACCAC
Organism: Donacobius atricapilla; assembly: GCA_013397315.1. Classification (NCBI taxonomy): domain Eukaryota; kingdom Metazoa; phylum Chordata; class Aves; order Passeriformes; family Mimidae; genus Donacobius; species Donacobius atricapilla. Next base: position 376,510 of record WBMY01000667.1, on the reverse strand, counting down.
CATTGTCTCTCTTCAGGCTGTGACTCTTACTGCAGCCCTTGTGGTTTAACTAGTGACAGCAGAATAGGGTTGAACCACCTCATATAGAACTTTTCAAGCTACTGTGTTTCATAATGGTTTCCCAAAATCAAAGAGGTAACCACAAGCAGTAGTGGTCCATTCCTGTGAAGCCCCTTTCCTCAACCCACCCAACCTCATTTCCTTCCCATAGAGGGAATAAATAAGGCAAGAACAGGAAAATATAAAAAAAAAGGGACACCCTCACTTTCCAGTTGGAAAAAATCTGGACTAAAGGAACAACCCTTGGCATATTTTCTTCCAAAGGCACATGGCAGTAAACCTTATAATAGTCTAGGTAAGATTAGCTGAACTGCCCTAAGGATGAGAAATACAAGGACACATCAACACAACAGTGTGAGAGCAAATCATTTCAATGACTGTTTAAAAGTATGAAAAAGTAATGTTCTTTTAACCTGAAATGCAAAATTCATTCAATTCCACATGGATATGGCACTCTCTGATAAGGGGCTTATGGGAAAACCATGGATTATTCTGTGAACTGGAATGACTTTTTTTTCCTTTTCTCTTTCCTTTGCAAAAAACTATATCCACAATGCATGTTCTCATGAGAATCAAATATCTCTCATGCTGCTTCCTAATGTGAATATGAATTTCCTGTCCATATGCCCCAGCTTTCTTCAGGCTGATGCTGAAAATATAGTAAAAACTAAAACTCATGAATAAATGTATGTATTTTGCTCTTCTGTAGGCTTATAACTATATTTACTCTTTCATCTTTGAAAAATCACTATACAACCTTCCCTTTCTACAAAGATGATTCTAAGGGCTTAGTGTCCCAGCATATTGTCTTTTTGGTAACTGACAGCTGGACTAAAAGCCTTCCTAAAATGCTTTGAGATTTAAAAAAATGGACCCTTTGTAATATGGAATCAGAAGTCACTGTTCTTTACATTTTAAAGCTCATCAGAAAGGCTTTGATTGACACCTATAATAATTAATGGGTCTTTTGGTAATTCTGTGGCTTATATTTATTTTTTTTCCTTTTTGCAGATGCACTCACTAGTCTGCATGTAAGTCTTCAATGTTTATTATTATATATTATATAATATTTAAAATCTAGTTTTGGCATGATATGTGAAATTTTAACATTTGCGCTGTAATTTCTCAGCATTTCTCTTGTTTTAATGTTTTACAGCACCAACATGGAAATAAATTCTGCTTTCTTGAGCAACAATTACTTACATGACCATTTTGAATATCATCCTAAAAGTAATAAATAGACAAATGAAACACTAGAAGGATAAAGTCCTCGCTTTTTGGCAGTACTCTAAAAAGGGAAAAAAAGGTGGGAGGGGAAGTGCAAACCCTATCTCTTTATCTTGTACTGTACATTTAACCAACTCAATATTGAACTTTATGGCAGTGCACTAATTTCTCTCAATCTTTTTTCTTCTTATTCAGTTTTATGTCACTTTAGGAGTGGAAATAATAACTGGGGCAAAATGAGAGTTTCCTCTTGTCAATTAGTCTCTTGGAAGAGTCCACGTTAGTTAAGAAACATAGTTCAATTCTTAGTCACAGAAATTCAATCCATTCACATTCTCTTGGCAATTTCATACAAAATATTGCTTGTTTGGTATTTTGGGTTTTGTGAGGGGGGTTGCCTTTTTGTTTCCTTTTTTTTTTTCTTTTTTACAATTTATTTTTATCTCAACTTTTTAACACATTTTTCATCTTTTGTCAGTGAGATGATAAACCTGAAAGAGATTCATATAGAAGAACTGTAACATTTCTTGTGATCAGCCCAGGTATAGCACTTAATGTTCTCTCTTTTTCTTTGGAGATTTTTCATCTTCTGGAGAGAAGAGCAAAAGGATCTGGGACTGGGGGAAAGTCCAAGATTAATATATTTTTCTTTAAAGACCACAGATTCAAGACCCCTCAATCAAGTATTAAATACCAGTAGCAAGTAATCAAAATAAACTAAAAGGAATTTAAATAGAGGTAGAAGTAATCATAGGGCAGAAAGTCTGCAGTTGGAAGGGACCTTTGGAGGTCCAGCCTCTCCTCAGGCCATCCAGGGCCATCCAGATCCAGTTGCATGGTGCAGGGCTATGCTCCTCTTTACCCCCATGAGGTTCCTGTTATGCCCCTGACTCCAGCCTGTCAAGGTCCCTCTGGCTGGTAGCCCAGCCCCCTGGTGTATCAGACAGTCTTCCTGAGCTTGCATCCTTTGCACAGCTGCTGAGGGTATAATCTAATCCAACATCCAGATCATGAATGGAGTTGTTAAATAAATGCAGAATATCAGTACCGACCCCTGGGCTGTACCACAGGTCACTGGCCTTCAGCTAGACTTCACTGCTTCACTCTGGGCCCAGCCTACAGAAAAAGTAAAAATCACAAATACCATAAGAGCTCCTTATATGTTTAAGTATACTTTTTTAAATTGAAGAGCTTTCCATTCAAAATGTGGGATGAAGTCAGTTCATGAGCAATGCATACCTAAGGCATATTTACGGGGCTGTTTTCTTATATACTATTGCCTCATCACCTTCACTTCTCAGTCCTTGACAAGAGTTTGGGAATACATGTTGCATATTAATTAGGAAGGCTTACCTTGAGTTTCTGGACACTTTCTTTTGGACAACTCTGTTTTGGTTGTGCCTTCATTAAATCCAGTGTTTCTCCCCCATGTACACACCAACCTTGTAAGTTCATATTCTGTGGACAGCGTTACTTGGCAAAATACTTTTAGATAGGCGAATTGGTAAGCAACAAATACTGAATTTTTGTCCAAATCATTGACTGTAAATATGGTATCACCATCATACTGAGTTCTTCGTGATTGAGGATGTCAGTGCTGGCATGCATTTATTAAGCCTGTGTCTTGGTTTCGATTGAAATTATTTTCTTTTTAGAAGCTGGTGGGGAAGAGAAAGGTACAGAAAACGGACACTTCATGGTTGAGATAAGAAGAGTTTATTAACTGAATTATAACAATACTAATAAAAATTGTAATGATAATAAGAGAGAAAGAGAGGGGGGAATAAACTCCAAGACAGACAAGTGATGCAGAATGCAATTTCCCATCACCCACAGAACAATACCAAGCCAGCTCTTGAACAGTGATGGTCAGTCCCCATAGAGTTCCCCCCAGCTTACATACTGGGCCTGATGCCCTACAGTATGGAATATCCCTTTGGCCAGTTCAGTTCAGATGTCCTGGCCATGCTCCCTCACAGCTCCTCGCTAGCGGAGCATGGAAAGCTACAAAGTCCCTGACTGAGCATAAGACCTTCTCAGCAACAGCTGAAACTTCAGTGTATTATCAACATTATTCTTATTCTAAATCTATATCTTAACACTGTACTAGCTACTAGGAAGAAAATTAACCCTATCCTAGTTGAAACCAGGATAGCCTGTCAGATATATATATAGTTGTGCAAATAAACATAGATAACATAAAATCTGCTTCTCTCTTTAGATAAACCATATATCTTTTTCTGTGCTCACCGTATAACAGCAGCTGACTGACTGTCCATGTCACCTAGTTATACCATGCCTCTGGCTCAGCACAGCTGGGTTTAGCTAGCATGAAATCAGAAAATGTGTAATCAGCAAGCTTCATGCCCTCATCTCTGGCTAACTTGACATACTACTTCAGGCAAAGTTTGGCATAAAAATGACTGCAGGTGAATTTCTCCAGGTGACACCTATGACTCCATGATAGTCTCCAGCTTTGTCAGCCTTCATGAAGTCAGACTCAGTTCACAGGCCTGTGGGAGGGCGGATTCCCTATTTCTTGGATAAAAATGAATTAGAAGAAAAAATGCATTTCATTAATAAATGTGGGTGAAAACACAGTTGAACCTTTCAACTATGAAAGTTTCCTCTCATGGGTGATATATCAGCACATTATCATGTCAACTATCAATTCTTCAGAAACTGTGAATGACTGCTGAATCCAGGCTTTATTCTATTCAGACTCTATTTTCAATGGAAGACTTTTGTCCAGCATTTTATGTCTTTTATAAGTAATTTTTTTACAGAAGGCAATATTTAAATTCTGTCATTTAAATACATAAAATCCCCAGTCCAGGGAAAGTGACAAAAATCCCACAACCCAAAGTCAGTGGATGAGCCTCTGCAGAGGTAGCCAATGATGTTTGGAAGGACTTCTGAGGAATAAAAAGGATTCTGGAAGTAAGACGAACAGAAATAAAAGGAATGTGTGAAGCAAAGCCAATGCTATTGAATGACAAAGGTGTGTGTTTGATGGACTCTTTGGCATCAAAAAATGTTCACAGCTGCTGGTACTTAAAATTCTCATTAGAAGTCATGCCTTATTTCTTTGGAAATTCACTCCTTCAGAACTCAAAGCAAAAAACTTAAGAGCAATATTTAAATTTCTTTTGCCTTTCACCCACTTCCTAGTGGTGATTATTTTGCTTTATTTTCTAATTTGAGTGCTTATGATCATATTTCTTCAGCTAGTTTTCATATATCTTACTGAAAGACAAGTATGTCATTGATGTCCTCCCATGGTATAATCTCTAAACATCAATATTAGAACATTTATAATTCCAACTATGTGTACCCATAAAGCTGTTATCTTGGAACATACAAATTGTACAGGACATCTCATCTTTTAAGCTAGTAAATCAAATAATTTCCTTCACAATTTCATTTGGAAAGAAAATGTAATTGGTAGTCCAATGAAATCTACATTAGCTTGTTCTAAATTCAATCTGGAGAAAAAAAAATAAAAAAGAAAACAGAAAAACCCTGCTGTGAGAAATCACTTCATTAAAATCGCAACTACTCCAGTAAACCACTGAGCAAAATGCTGCTGAAACAAGCATCAGACAATTACTAATTCTGAAATGGCTTAGTTTTTATGCTATCTAGTATTGGGGTTTATTATTTGTTTGTTAATAAGCAAACTTGCTTTAAATAAGATTTCTTTTTATCTATTCTTTTGCAAGTGGGAAAGTCACACACAGACACATGGATCTAAGAGCAATCATCATTATAGAACCTCACTGTTTACCTTTGGCCATGGATATTGCTTTCTTTAAATCTGGTGCTTGAGGATGGAAATATAAAAGGGAAAGGCAAACAGGTGCATAAAAAAATACTCAAATCCTTTGTACAGAGCTAAACTCAGATTTGTATGACCTCAATCTCTTTTTGAAGTTTAAAGCTGGAAACACAGCTTTCAGCTACTCCACTTCCATTTAATTTAGTCTAGATTTTATTTTTATTTTCTCTATAACTCAGTGCTATTTAATCTTCCTGCCATGCTAACACACATGGAGGACCCCCTTCACCAGTGCATGAATACATAAAAGCACCGTCTAACTGAATTCTTTCAGTGCCTACCAGAATCTAATCAAGAAGGACTTTTTAACATTAACATTATTTGACGGTTTATTTTACTTCATCTTTTATTTGTTCCTCAAATTTATTTATAGGAATAATTGTTATACTACTCCTCTTTTCTTCTAATGTTTTTTGCATTTCTTTTTTTTTTTTTTTCCTACAGCTCCTGGGAGAGAGTGGGGAAAGAAAGAAAAAAATGAATTCCATATTTTGAGAATATAGTGTATTACGGATTAAAAACATACTGCTTTGATGGGTAATGGTCCACAGGCTGAAACTGCTAAGTAAAGTGAAATCTTTTGCAATTAAGTTACAAATACTTTTAAAAATATGCTATTAATTAAAATGTACATGTAAAAAACTTTTCATTCTTCACAGCTGTGGATAGATACAATGTACTTGAAAGACAATTTAACTATTTTCTTTTTAATATGATGAAATACAAGAGAAATATGAATACTTGCTGAAGTCCCCAAGATGAAAGTCAAAGGAACGGCTTTGACGAAGTTGTCAGTGATTATTTTCTTCATTGGGTTTGGGTTTTTTCCCAGTATTTCAGAAAACAAGAGTAACAAGGAACTTAATTATAGTTGTTCAGTTTATAAATGAATCAAAAGTTCTGCGCTGATATCTATTTTTTTAGTTGAACTGGTCTATACAATATTTCAAAGCTTTCGTGTCAGCAGATCTAAGTGAAATAAAAATTTGGATGTGGTCATAAATTAGCCCTGAGTAGACAGCAAGGTAGCTTCTTTAAAGAACTTCTATAAAGCAAGAACAAGTCCTTTGAACTAAGTTTGTTTAGGCTAGGCCATTCCCTTTTTGATCACTGTTGCGTCAGTTGGCTTGAGTTTGTTCTTTAGGCAGCATTGGCGCCTGGAAGATAGATTTTATCTAGTCAACAAGCTACCTCAGGTAAACAGAAGTCAGTGGTGAATATATGCCCTAATAAAAGCAAGAAACTTGAAGAATTTTTTTAACTTTGGCTTCTCAAATGAAAAAAGTGAGAATACTATATAAAATAAGGACATATTAGGTGAGAAAAATTAAGAAAATATTTTCCTATATTTTATTTATTTTATCAAAGGAAAAATCTCTGCAGTACAATATTTAAAGAGTCAGTATTGAAGGAATTATATTAGCAAGACTGGTAAATACACTCTAACTATGATTCTTTCAAGAGTTCGTAAGAGATGCCTGTTGTGGTTAAATCTGCCTCATACAATGTTAATGGATTTGAAGAATCACAACATAAGAGAAATGGCGTAGACAAACTGCAATGCTTATGTAGTAGTCTTGGTAGTTCATGCCAGATTACTATTCAGAAGTTTGACATTAAGGTTTTACTTTTTCACTTTGTCATGAACTGCTGATCAATTAGAAAGGAAGCTTTAAAAGTACAATATGTCTTGAGAAAAATCAATAACTCCATTTGGCTTATTTTAAAGATAAGATGAAAATTTGCAACTGCCAATGCACATTATTGTTACTAGCGGTGGGAAATTCAAAGACATACTAAATGGCTACTTATGGCTACTTATGTGCAATAAAAGGTTTAACTCAGACCTTCTTGCCTACTTTGGCAGACAACCATTGCAAAATAAAGGCCTTAGTATTGATAACAGGTTTGACTTGGTATCATAAATGGATATATTCATACTTACACCAGAGTCTATACACTTCACCCCTCAAAAATATAAATCTAATGCATAGAGCCGTTGCAGAGGGCAGAATTTAGAAAACACAGTGATAGTTTTTAAGGTTTTCTACAATAAAGGGGAAATCCCAGTTGGACTTCAATGATCCTTGTGGGTCCCCTCCAACTAAGGATATTTTATGACTCTATGAATCAATCCCTCAGTTAAATGCTTTAATTCCAGTGGCATGGATTTTCAGTCAATTTCTGTAGAAGTCAATTTACAATGGTCCTATGCTGCTGCTATTTGCCTTCTGAGAACCGTCCTCCTTGACCAAAGTGTATCATACAATTAGTTGAGATAAGGTCAGGCAATATATTAATGTTACACTTAAAGTTAGTTGACTACTGTATTTAGAATTTTTCAGTTATTTCATTTTTATAAACACTGGCCTAAGAAATTCTTTTGCCTGTGTCTCTTTTTTAATACTTGGCAGAGATAAGCATTAGATGGAGAAAAATTTTCATCTATGAAACTCTTTTCCACTTTTGCTAATAATATTTACCTTTTCTATTTTCTCATTTCTTCTGGAAAATTCTAGAGAACTGCAAAATAGTCCTCAGTCTATGGCTGTCCACCATCAAAACCACAGCAACAAAGTTTTAAATATGTAAAGAAAAAAAATAAAGAATGGGCAAGTTCAAATCACTTGTCACCTATTTAAAATTATGGTATAACCTTAAAGATTCCTTCTTAACTTTGGGGAACTACTTAGAAAAAAAAATTGTACAGATCGGCGTGAAAAGTCAATTGTTTCGTTTTGGCTTGGTTCTCACAGACTCATGGATCAGACCTTAAAACTGAAGGTCAATCACAATTTAAATACTATGCTTTTAACACACATAGCTTGTGGATGCTAACAGCCTGGTAAGAAGAGAAGGTCAGATAGACTGTCCCACACATTGCTCTGGGAAAGCTGTGAGAAGACATTCCAAAAAATTTCTACTCTTTGCACCTGCTGTTTTTACAACTTGTTTACTTGCAAAGATGTTTCAAAGAGGTGTTATTTCTAGTTAGCCAATAATGGTGGTGTTGTTGGTTTGAATGACCAATCATAACCCCCTGTCTCTGTACAGTCTATGAAAAAGATGTGAGTTCTAATAAACTCAGAGACCTTGCCTTCTGAAAAGACCTGAGAGCTGCATGTTGTTATTAAGCCGTCCCTAATACAATAACAATAGCTGTCCTATGCATCCATATCTGAGTTAACATTTAGCAAAGTAATGATGGTGAAGTCAACTGACAAATTCAGATGTAACAACTTGTTCCAATTCTATGGATCATGAAGCACTTCATATTCTACTTAAGAAGTCTTTCTGAAAACAACGTAGTCAACCAGCTGCTGCCACCTTCTAGGTGAACAAAAATTGTTGTTTCTAGAATTAGAACAACTTGCAGGCATAATTTGCCAGCCAAATATTGTCTGAACATGGATTCGTTCCTTAAAATGGTGCTAAAAATACAAGCAGCTAGCAATTTGACACTTTTAAAATGATGATATAGAGTACTAAAATATCTAGAACTTCAATAGTATGACCGCCTATTACTTGAAAGCAGGTCAATTCAAGGAATATGCTTTTTGCCTTGGTCTAACCATATTTCTTGTATGATACCCCTCTGAAGATAAACAGGAACATGAGGATGGAATCTTCTCTGGCTAGGAATAAAGCTATTTTATCCCTTTTATCTGTAAAATAGGTTCTATACAACAACCCTATCTGTAGGACAAAATCCTTGACTTGATATCCACAGAGAATACCATACTTTGGTTGTTTAAATATAAAGGATGACAACTAAGAAACTGGAGCTACTGTAGAAATATAAACTTTGTTTTATGTTAAAGCCTCTGAGTATGTTTTCTTCTCTTCATGTGTATTAATACTAATCTGATTTTATATTATATCTCTTCAAAGTATTACTGAAATGCTGCTGTGGCATTCATACTCTATTTTCCTGCATTTTATCCTTTCCCAGAGCATGAACATGCTGACAATTAAGACTTATAAAAGCCTATATATGTCAAGAGAACTAAAGTGAGTGCTATTCTACACAAATGCTCAGACAGAGAGAAATTTTTTAGAAAATAAAATTCAGAAAAATGAAAACAGTGTAGAACTCAGACAAGAAAATGGAACTTCATATTGGATCTCTGCAAGGCTTTAAACTGTTCAAATGCACTAGTACATTCAGGGAATATCTATAGTTGCGTATATATTATCATGATGTCTTACACCTAACATGTAGATCCTGACAAGGAAACATTTCCATTAACAGTGTAGCCCATATTTAATTTTACTTTAAAGAATGGAGATCATACAGAGTGAAAAATCAAATAAAAACATTACTATTCATTTGGGTCATAAATATTCTTCAATGGAGTCAACATGGTCTCTTGCTGTGGAGCAACTCTTATATAAAAACTTTGAGTCATTCATTTCAAAGGACTCTGACAGAAAATTAAAAATATCTTGAGAGCCTGGAAATTCACTCATAAGAAATTAGGTGTCTAAATCCAACACTGTATTTGACATGTTAAACATCACAAGTGTCTTTTGTTTTAAAATAAAAGACTCATAGGAGGTAGATTGGTAAATCACTAAATAGTGGTAAGCAATTGACAAGAAACACCAAGAAGGTAAGTGTGGAGACAATCTAAACAGAATGGAATGGAATGGAATAAAATTCAATATTTCCAGAATATTATAACAATCTTCTAGTCCAACTGTCTGACCAATTCAAGGCTGACCACATGTTAAAGCATGTTACTAAGAGCATTGTCCAAACACCTCCCACTTCCAAGGCAATCCTTGTATTAATTCAGGCTGCTTTATATTCAAGAATGTAATATTTCTGAATACAGAAGAGACTCTGACAGTAGCATAAAGAGGAAGCTCCCTCAATTCGAAGGTGGTAGTCATATGATACACCTACATTAGTAAATTAAATGTACTCAAGCTGTTCTTCGGCACTTTGGTCAGCTGACACTGAATGTCATCTTTCCACACTCTTAAACCCTCAGACTCTCTAAAGCAAGGTGGCTGACTGCAGGCCAGGAAATTTTTTTTCAGCCTCAGAATATGCTGTGCACCTTTAGGCTGGGCATTCTCCACAGTGGAAAGAATTGTGGATTAATCATTCTTGAATACTGGTCGGGATGCTATACTCCCAACCCTGAGAATCTCCTCAAAGCTTAAGCCAAAAATGGGGCCCAGAAAGTGAATACAGTAGAAAAGAGCTTTGTTTCACTTAAGCAAAAGAAATATATAACTGAAATATTTCTAAAGAACTACAGTGAGGAAAGCAAGACCTGAAGTTGTTACTTGCAAAAACTATTTTAAAGCCTATTTTAACAAATAAGGTCTACTCTGTTTTAAAGTGTTTCCACAGGCAAGAAGAATTAAAATTCTGGGTAACAACAAAAGATAAAAGTAGACTAGGGCTTTTATAAATCTTCTTTATATTTTCATTTGTCAAAAATTAATTTCTTATATTTCTGTTGCTTGTAGACTCTCCAAACCTGTGAATATGACAAACAGATCAAAGTAAGGTTGTGCATTTTCTGTGTACATTTCTCACAAGAAACTTTATCTTTAATAACTTTTTCTTTCATCCTAAAATAGAAGGTGATAACAAAAGTTAGGGAACAACAACAATTGAAACCTTGTTAGTAAAAAAAAGAAACACAATGAGAAAAGAAACAAAAAAGGAAATAGGTCTTCACAGCAATTATAAATAGAGATATTAAAGAAAAAGTTATCAATATAAAAAGACAACACTTATGAATGTCCTATTTCAAAATACAAGGATTTAGAACCTCTTAATGGCAGTGTTCAGATTTTTTCCGTGACTTTAAAATATTGTTGACATATATTTTGCTCTTCCAACAAGCAGGATAGGAATGGATTGAAGAAAGAAAATAAATCCAGTAGAAAATACATAGCAGTTAATCTTCCTATTTAAGCTGTATGTGCCATATTCCATGTAAAGACATGAAAACCTGTCTTAATATTTGTTTCCATTGTGTTGACCACAAGAGACTAGCAAATGCAGCTAGAAGGAAAAGAACCTACACTCAGAAATCAAAAATCTTTGTTTTAGAAGGACAAACTCCACATCCTCCTGGGTTGCCTTTGGCTAGAGGGTAAATAGAAAGCATGAAATATTGCCTGAAACTACAGCTTTTAATAGCTTTTTCAGAAACGTCCAGTGTTTGAGTTTAAAGGGATCATGCAAATTTTGCTTGTTATAGAAGGCCAAATTTTTAAGTGACATGAGAAAGACAAAAATATTTTCAGTGCAGTATAGCACAAACCCTTTGAAAAAGCTTTAGTTGCCAGAAAATATAATTGGAGCTCTTCGCCCTTTCTCTAATCACCAAGATGATTCAATACAGTTACATAAGCAAAAAGACCAAAATTTAAAGACCGAATCATAAATAATATTCATCTTTATTTCATCCATCCTCTATACAGAGTCAAATAATGGCTTCAAGTTGCACCAAATGAGGTTTAGATGAGATATTAGAAAAGAAAAAATCACAAAAAAGGTGTAAAATCATTTCATCAGACTACCCAGGTAAGTGATGGAGTTACCATCTCTGGATGCATTCAAAAAACGTGCTGATATGGCTGTTAAGGACATTGTTTAATGGTGAACATGGTAACAGTGCTAGGTGATGGTTGGACCTGCTGATATTAACCTTAACAATTCTATGATTCTATGATAATAATGTTGCTTGACCAACCTGGTAGACAATTGAGACATTATCATATCTTAAATATTTTCACTATTCGGTGATAGTGTGTTTCAAAACAAACACAATAAGTTTTCTTTATGTAACAAACTCAAATTAACTCAGAAAAAAATTAATACAATATATATGTATATTATAGTCAGAAAACTTTATTATTCTTTTCAAAATAGCTGATATGTTTTAAATTCTCCATCTAATATCAAAATATCCCTTTGATACAATCCAAATGGTACCAGTTCTTATTAGTCTACTCATGTGTTTTTCTTCCATGTTCCTAATACAAATGTTTATGGCATTTTTATAGTCAATAACTTTTTTAAAACAGATGTTCTTATTCAAAACTTGCAAGTTTTGGTGAAACTAATAGGTTCCTCCTAATTCACCACAATTTCATCGCTTCCAAAGCAGGATGAGGTAATCCTCTGGCAAATTCCCCCTGAAAACAGTTGTTGCAGGAGTTTGTTACCCATGTTCTGCTTAAGAGGTCATAATAAGTTAATAAAATAAGACCAGCTTAAAATATAAAATAAGATAAATATGCCCAGATTCATAAAACGTAAAAGCCAAAAGTAATATGCACACCACAGTCTAATACAGAATAGACTTACGTGGTACTGTTAGAGAGTGAACACAGAAAATGTTTACTTTATTGAAGACATTTTAAAGTATTAGAAGTAGTCACACACCTGCAGTCAGTTAACTCAAAAGCAATGCACAGGAGTAGGAGTAACTTCTCTTCCAGATTAAATCAACAGGTTATGGTAATTCCACTGTTTCATATTCTGGGTCTAAATACTAAATCTGAAGGTTCTATCATACAATGATGATGAAAGTTACACTGAAATTATTATTAAGCCTGCCAACTTAATTCATGAGTTTTTCCAAATTCTTTCCAAAAAGGAAAAAATATTAGAAATCAATATTTATCCAATTTGTCATGTCAGTATTGGGACATAAACATAAATATATTAAGAATTTTATAAAAATGTTATATGTTAGATTAAAATGTATATGAATTACATAAATAATTGTCATTTTCTGATTCTATGAATAAAGTTCTGCCGGCATTTGATTTTACCTGAACACTTGGATTTCACCAAAATAAAATAACGCATCTTATCATATACATTAAAGTGGATTAAGTAAGTGTTTTTTGTAAGAGGACTGCAAGATATTTCAACTGCTTTCTTTCTTATGATTTGACCTTTCTGATTCAAAAGAGTTACATGATTCATATTTTACTTACCATACTTTAAACGTCACTTTTTTTTCACCTAATGCTCTGGTGCATAGTCTTTTTAAATTGTAGATAAAACAAAATCCAATTCATCTAGGTGAAACACACTCTTGCAAATAGATCCCCATGAACCAAGAAAAAGCTTTGTAAACAGGAGGGGGCATAAGGGCATGAAGACAGGGAATCAAAGATGATTAAATATCTTAGTGTACATTAGGACATATTTTCAGGGGTTCAGCTAGAAAGGATAGAGTTTCACAGATCATTTCATAAGTAAAATCAGAGATCAGATCAACAGTTATTTGGAACCAGATAAGGAGGCAATCTCTTTCAAAGTCAGAAGTTCTATACTTCTCATTTACTTTTTTGCTATAGATTTGAAGAACATTTAAGGTAGAAATGTTCTTCTGTTTCTCAATCTCTTCTTTAAAAGTTGTATTTATTTATGACTTTCTCACACCACCTAGAGCCATCTCAAGATACTTTACAAGTGTCTCAGTAACCTAACATACCTTCCTCTTCAGGTGTACAATTCATAAATTATTCATTCCAAACTTGCCAAGTCTCTCAAATTCAGAAAAAAAACAAGAGAGGATGTCATCAACTTCTTTCTAAAGAGTAATGCAAATTTTTTGCTAATGTTTAGAACCAGAAAGCTGCCCATATACTACCATATTCGGATGCATTCAGTAATGCATTTTGTAGCATTTTTATAGACATAGACACTAAATAATTACAGTGACTATGATTTATTGAATTTTAGAACCCCATGATCAATTTTCCATTTGCAGCCCTTTTAGCTGCAGTGATCTCTATTTTTATTTTCATCTGAGTCAGCCAGATGCATAGCATAGAGGCAAACACTTACTCCTTCTCTGCTCCTGGATCCTTAATTCACACGTGATGTCGGAGCTGCTAAAACCATTGCAAATGCAGAAAGAGAAGAAGAAAAATTTTCCAGACTCAATGCACTATCTTACACTAGTAATATAAATGTACTTCATAAAAGTATTTGTTTCACTCGTCTTCAAAACCTCACAGATGATACACGATACGTGACAGAAAAAATTGTCTTAGCAAATTTTCAATACTCCCTAGAGAACTGAAAGCATGTCCTCTTACAGTACATGGATGGAAACACATCCAGCATATTTTGTAGAATGACAAAAGGTAGTTCTGACTAAAACTAAGCAAACATAAATGCTGACGCTATCTGCTATCAACCTAAGTTCAGGAATCTGACTTCAATAAAGTCACTCATGAGCTAGGGGTGATGAATCTACATTTCTATATCTGATTTTGACACCAGATCTGCTCACAAATTCTCTCTATAAATATATACCCTCCATATAAATAGATATTATTTCTTGTATCTTCTCTTAAGACAACAGAACACACTTTTTAAATCTCACATAGACTGATAATTAAAAATAAAGGATTGTTACAGTTGAGTCTGAGAGAAAAAGTTTTTTAAAAAAGTAGTTTCAGAAAAACCTGTGTTCCTTAATTTATTTTTTAGGTTTGGTTTTAATCTAAAAAATTAATACAAAGGGAAGGAAAATAAAGCAGGATAAGAATTAAAGCAGTTATCAGTTTAGATTCACTGAAGTTGCTCTGCAGAGGAACAAGACTTACCAGGTTGTTCAGAACAGTGAATAACATTCAAAATTATTATTATTACTACTATTATTATTATTTTTATTATTAATATTAATATTAGTAGCAATAATAATTATATTTTTTACTTTTATTCAGTATATCTGAGGAGTGGTTGAATCCTTATTTGCGGAGAAAATATGAACAACTTAATCAGAAAATACAACAAAGTATCATGTATCATTCAGGTAAATTGAAATGCAGGCAGATGATCACGATGATCAGAGAAATATGTTAATATTGTTGCCAAAAGCAACCAATAATATTACAACTGCTAACAGTAAAGAAGTAGAGCCTTTAACAATTGTAGCATACAGCAGATTTTTATTCCAGTTAGGATTTGATCTGGACCTCCACTATCATCCTTGAGCACAGATTTTTTGTCTACATGCAGAGTGCTTAGCCAAAATCTAGATTCAAAGGTTGCATAATTTCCATCCCAAGAGTTTATATTGCTTGCAAACTGAGGATGGCTCAGATTTTTGAATCTGAGTGTCCCATCCGCAGAGGAAAGATGCCTAGGAAGTAGCAGAGAGTTATTAAGTTGTGAACAAGATCCTTTTGTGTTGCTGAATCAGGATATCTATGAAAACTGTCTGCTACACAGACTTTAAACTCAGGTGTCAGACACACTGGGTGGTATAACCTCACCTGTGAAGGTTGGCTGCTATAGTACATTTCCTTCTGAAATGTGAATGACTGAGAAGGTATGAAAATTTTATTTTTACATAATGAAAGTTATGCCATCAGCCTTCATGGATGAAACAGTCAATGATACTTTTTCTCCAGGTAATAAGAAAGTGTTTAATTTTTCAGTGTACACTTTTAGAGATGGAAATATCTCAATTTTCTTACTGTACAAGATGCCTATATTTGGTGAATACTGGGTTATAACCTTAAGAATGAAATTATAAAATGTTATAACAAAACACTACTAATTGTATCTGATGTATTGCAAGGGAAAAAATGGGTAACTGAATAACAGAATCAATATGATTTCAGGAGAAGCCATTTATTTTTTACATTAAACCACAGACAGTTACAGACTCTAAGTTGTTTGTTCACATGTGTTCACACATCTCATTTGCTGGCTTGCCTGTCCACATGCAGGCACACATCCTTCAGGACATCTAATCGGTTAGGGTCGATCAACACATTGTGCCTCCTTTATCTTATTCTTGTTGTCTTGGTATTCTTGTTTCTCAGGCTCTTCTTATTTTAACCCTGTTTGTCTCAGTAACCTTGATGAATTCCTGAGGGTTCTAATAACAAAGCTGCAGGCGGTTTGATAAGATTATTCACAAACAGTTTGGCTGGTGCATCAGAATGGCCTGTTATACAGATGCTTTGCTATAATGTATGAGGATATCATATCATGAGGATTATCACCAGCCACACTGGTGAGAGACCGAGACTGGAAAGGATTGAAGTCTCAAGATATTTTGGGGTACATGTGTGTGGAGAAAGGGGCAGGTTGGGGCTTGCATTGTCAAGGCAGCAAACTGCTCCACATCCTCAAGCCCCCTACAGCCTGGCAGTGGCTGCCAATTACTGGCACACAGGAGACAATGCTCCACACCTGCCTAAACTGCTAACCCAGATCCTGAGTGGCCAAATTAGCCCAAGTCCCAAGTAGGGAAAGGGCCCAGGAATGTCAAGGGGTATTTAAGGCTGAACATGCAACAAGCACACATCTTGACCCTGACTCCTCTTGGGACTTCTATCAGTTGAACATCAATAGAACCCAGGAGTTGGTAGCTATGTCCTTTTCTATATATTTTTTGTCTTTTACTCTTTCTTCCTCTTCTAATTCCCTCTTCTGGGAGTAGCTAAAATTGGGCTTAGAGCTTGCTAAATTGAATAGACTAAGTTAGTGTGTTGAGAAGTTTTTTTCTATGTTGATTTAATGCCTCTCTAAACCTTTTGCCAAAGTTCTTTGATTTGCCAGCACAGTCCTTTCTGTTGTTTTGACCTCTTGCAAATATCTTGTATTTCCTCTGTGCATCTAACCCAAAGCATATGAACAACTGTGAACCCTTTTAAAAGCCTCATCAAGTTTTTGGGCCTTAAAACACTATTGAAGTCGATATCATTTTTGGATATTCTTAAAGGGTAATTACTGCACTGCTGATCTTGTGGCT
>WBMY01000667.1:322249-359584 GCA_013397315.1 Donacobius atricapilla | reverse complement strand
TTTTTTTTTTTTTAATCAGTCATCTCACTGCTCTCGAAGTTTTCTCCCATTTTATTATCTCTTAGGAAGAGCAGCAGCCTTTTGTTTAACTAAAATTGTTGCTCAAAAATCTACCAAGTTTCCAGTTTCTTTCTATGCTTTCTGATTTCTTCTTTTATCTTCTTTATCCAAAGAAATTCTGAGCACATTTTTTACAATTAATTAATCTCAGAATTTAACAGTTTCATTTAATTGTGCATCTTTCATTCAACTGGATATGACTCCTTGCTGATAAAACTTAAATGCATTGATGTTATATTTAGTCCACTAGCCTTAAAAAAATCCCTTAATGCACCGTATTTCTTAAAACTTTGAACTGGCTTCTTGAATTTTAAATACTTATTGAATTATAAATCGTCTTTGGAACACAAGAGACTATTAGACAAAAGGAAATACATATTCCACTTACCATTTCTGACTGCAGTTCATTTCTGCATCAACTATTTCTGTTCAGTTCTTCTCCTCTATTTAAAAGAAAATATAAACATAAAACATTTCCGAGCTTCTCATTATCCTAACTTAAGGGAAACTCTCCATCCATCTCAATTTATGAAAAGGTTTTGCAATGTATAGTAGAAGCAATATAATTCTATTATAATAATTCTCTTCTAGTAGAAACAATATAATTAGTGTTCAGGCAAGTTTTTCAAGTACTGATCATCTAAACCTGAGGTCTTGCCAGCAGAACTGAAAATATGTGCAGGTTGTTGAAATCTGGCAATACAATGCACACTATTAAAAGGAGGTCAAGAAACTGTTTGGCCCATTAACTGTTTTCTAGGGAGACCTGATTAATTTTTTTAGCTGGTGAGGAGCTATTACTCAGGGTTCTTCAGTAAACTTGCTCACAGACAGCATGAACATTTTCTGTTCATCATGCTCCATCAGGTAGTGTAGGAATATCAATAGCTAGAAGTGACTAGCAAACTATTGGGAAATGCACTGTTCTGTATGCACTATTGGAGTCTGCTTTCTTCTTTTTTCCTTTCTCTCCTGTTATCCTTATATGGACTCAAGTTAACCAAAAGCATCTCCTTTACATAAAATTGATTTTCCTTCCAAGTTACTTTGTGTAGGTGTCTTGGACTTCCTCCAACAGCAGTTGCAGAATCTGAAAAAGAATCACTAAAGACATGTATCTCTGGGATGGGGTGGGAAGGGGCAGGGAGGAGAGATGTGGAAAAAGACAGTACTAATAACAGAAAAAGAAGGCTCTAAAATTTTTCTGCTACTTTTGTCAAGAAAAACGTTACTCCCCTTAAAGCAAAAACTGTGAGATAATGCTTCACCATGACTGATGAATTAAGAGTTGTCCTACTATCTTCAGATCACTTGTACTTACAGTTTATTATTTTTAGACCTCGGGAAGCCACCCCCCACTCTTAAAAATTTATCTATTTGACAGCATACAGTGATTATTGTAGAATATATTCTCTTTTGGAATGCAGTGGAAAAAACACTGTCAAACAAAATTTAAAAATATAAAACCAATACAAAATTATTCTTTATTTCTAGCCACCCCAGGAGTGATTTAAAATCACAGAACTTAGATAAAATCAAAAAAGAATAAGGAAGTGAAAAAGATCAATTATATTCAGACTTGAAACTATAAACTAACAGCAAAAAATAAACCTGTCTTTTTACAGAACTCCCTTGCATTTCCATCAAAGCATATTAAGTATCTAATGATGCATAATGAGACCCCATGCGCTGGATAAATGCTGGGCTATCATCTTTTCTTCCTGTTTTGTTTTTCCAAGTTGATATATTGACCTAAGTAATAACTCTGCTTCCTATGGCCAGGGTAAACACAAATTTCCAATAAGTTTGGACATTCGTTGTTAATACAAGAGACTGGAGCAATGCAGTGTACCCTGTCAATGTCTCACTAAACTACAGTGTCGTTTCTTTCTTTTCAAAGAATAAATCTTACCTTACTGCCACAGCAAATCTTCCTGCAAAGTGAGTTAGTAGAGCAATGGAAAAGATTTTGTTGGTCTTCTGGACCAACTGGTCTCCTGC
The DNA here is from genome assembly GCA_013397315.1 of Donacobius atricapilla. NCBI lineage: Eukaryota > Metazoa > Chordata > Aves > Passeriformes > Mimidae > Donacobius > Donacobius atricapilla. The sequence continues at coordinate 357,523 of WBMY01000667.1, read as the reverse complement.
AGGTCAGAACTGCACTGGAAGACATGAATAAGTTGGGGTTTTGTTTATTTTTGTTTTGGTGGGGTTTTTTGTGTTTTCCTTTGGTTGGTTTGTTTTGGCAGGGGGGGGTGGTTGATTTTTTTGTTGGGTTTTGTTTTGTTTTGTTTTGTTTTTACCAAGACTATAACTCTTTTGCCTTGAAAAATCAAAATGGAAGCTTCCCCTCAAGCATCATGTACGGCATGAAAAACTATTCATTCGGATAATGAAGAATTGACCCCAATTTTATTATCTCTATGCTTTCTAAGCAATTCAGAGACTAGGAATCAAAGAAGATATCACTGGACCTAAAAGTGAGAACAGCTCAATGGAAATACAAAAATCTTGTGAAATGAGACACTTCTGTACTTTTAAGTTACAACAAAGACAGAGGTTTGTTCTTTTGATGAGAAGACTAGTGCTATAGACCATGTAAATTCCAGTAAAATGCAAAAGTCAAATGACTATTTCCTACAGCTAGCAATAGAAAGGAATTGTGAGACAGACCTCAAACGGAACGTATTTCTGTGAAGTTGGAAGGAACCAGTTTCAAAAAGGAGACAACTGTAGCACAAAGACAGTGATCAGTGGAGAACAAGCATCTACGTTTGTTTTTACACGAAATAATATTCAGTATTTTAAATTTATATATTTCACCCTTGGGAATTCTGACTATTAAGGAAATCCCAGGACAAAAATACCTAGAAATGTCTTTTCTACTACCTCTTCCCAATGAAACTAAATGAAATTCATGGCCGAATATTGCTTAAGATGTGGTATCTACAATGATGGTAATTTCATTTAGCTTTTGCTGGTATTATAAACTTTATTTCAATTAATTTATTGCAATCCATAAGCATTTAAAGAAGTGGTCTTTTAATTAAGTCAACAGAATTTACTTATATATTCTCACTTAAAGGAAGAGGGAAAAGGAAACAATATAGAATAAATGAAAACAAACAAAAAGATCTGGGTAGACCTATTTGGGCAAGAAGTAGAAAAATGAAATCATTATTTATTCATCATAGACTAATAATATGCAGGTGTCCCAACAATATAATTATAGACATCTGGCTATAAACTCTATGAGAGCTGTACTAACCTATCTGCATGGCTTTGAAATCTGATGCACTCCGTAATGTTTTTAAATATCTATGATCCATCAGTGGAAGAGTATTTCAATTAAATACATGCATGCATGCACATATATTTTCAGTACAGCTATTTAATCTTTCACCTTGTTTGAGATGATGCACCTTAGAAAGGAGATGATTCTTTTCTTTAGCATGTGCATTTGAGTAATATCACAAGCAAGTTTTAGCAACTTAGTTATATTTCAAATACAATTTGCCATGATATTTTTTAGAATATTTGCAAGTACTTTAGAAGATAAGTACAACACCTTATTTTCTAGTTAGAAAAACAAAACCCAAACTTCTGAGACATAAAGTGCCATTTATTCACTGATCCCAAATGTGTTTCTTCCATGAGATACACATCACCACAGGAGCCTTGCAACTCACAATGTAGTCCATAAAAAATCTCAAAGAATCAATATAAGAAAAAAGAATGCTAGACAAAATCAGAAACCATAGAGGACAGCATCCAACTAAAAAGTGAATCATGGTTTCCACAGGTAGAGAGATGAAACAACTTCTAAATGTAAACCTGAGAACATTGGATGTATATTATCAGATTCTGAGGTGGAAAAAATTGTGAGAAAATCTTCTTTTATTTTGTGTTCTTGGAAAATCACTAGTATTCAAAGTGATGATTGTGGTCTAATTTAGCATAATACCTTTCAGCTTACTGTAATTTGACAAAACTTTAGCAATATAGGCTGTAATTTTCTGTTTCATGACATTTGATGGCATCCAATCAGTGCATAGGAAAGCATAAACTGTAGTTTAAACCTATTCATACTGGTAACAAGGGGTGACAATCTAATTATGATGTTTTGTATAAGCACTCAGATTAAGTCTTTAATTACCTTGTCACTTGGTGTTTTTACACAGATTGTGCCTGTGTAATTGCACAAAGTATTTGTCAGGATACCAAAACTGAATTGTGAAATAAACTAGGATCTCTGTCTCAACTGCTATAGAAATTAGATTTTGCGCAGTGAATGAACTAAGAATGGCAGAAGGAAAAAGGCTCTTTGCCCAGGTAATGCAGCTAATCACCAGTCTGGTGCTTTCAGTTCAGGTCTTTCTCTGCGATGACAGGCAAGCCATGTAAATGAACATTTTCTCAGGTGCCCACTAACTATATTTTTCATGTTCTGAATACCACTGAGAATCAAATCAGCAGGCATGCTGAATGCTTAGTAGCAACAACTGCCATTTAGCAGGGAATACTTTGGGAAGGGAAAGTGCCAAAAGAATAATCTAAAAATCAGAACATAGACATTTAAGCTTACTGAACAGCTTTGGTGCTAATTTTTTTGAGTCTTTATTACTCCTTAATTTTATCTCCATATTCATTGTGAAAACTTTATTGAATGACTATGAAGCTGTGAAAATCCATAGTGACATCATGGTAGAAAATTCCAAAAGATAGTTGTTAACTTTATAACTATTATCTGAACAGTTTGAAATAAAATAGGACAAGGGCCATACATGGAGTGAGAAAAATGCAAAGTGGCTTGAAATTCCTTTGAGTTATATTCTTACACGAATAACATGGAAGCTTTAATAAAAGTAAATTTTGAAATTAAACTTCCTTAAGTACACTGTGAACACCATTTCATCTTTCAAACTATAGGAATCTTCAGTGACAACTGGTGTGAGTCTAATTTTACATTCCAGGATAAAGTTTTTATCCATTTTTGTGGAGTTATGCTTCATTCTATTATCATATTAACAATGGCCAAGTTGTATTGTCAAGCATTTTCCATGTTCAGGGTGAATAACTGAGCAGCAGAGAGGAAGAATACCAAAAAGTCTTGTGTTCTGCTTTTATATGGAAAAAAAGAAAAGACAACACTGCAAGTATTCTACTCACCACTGAGAAATATTATGGACTAAATTTTCTAGAAAGTTTGCAGCCTTAGGGAGCACTTCTGGTTTTGTCATTCTAACCTTGCGAAGATCAAAACTAGCCTTTAAAGCAACAGTTTTACAATGCAATACTTTGCAGACACTTTGATTAAATTTCTTGTGTAAAACTGCCCAAGTTGTCAATCCAGTTACATGCCAGACACCAATGAGTCAAAATTTCAAATGTTGCATTGTTCTTGTTATTGACACATGCAAGTACAAGAAGCAGTTCTATGTGTCTTAAGTGTTTGTGTCTAGATAGCTTCCATGAAAGTTTAAAAAAATACAAGGATATTTTGTCTAATGTACCAGAAAAATGTAGCTGTTGAGAGTGTTGTGATAATAGCATGTTTATTCATAATTTTGAGTGTATGAGTACCAGGAATTCTCCCTACAAAGATTCTACTAATTTCATTATGTAATGCAATCCCTGAGTCCAAGCTCCGATGTTGATGAAATTTCCTGATTAATCTTGGATAATTTTAACAGTGTGGGGAACTTAGCATAAATCAAAATAAACTGGCACCAACCGCCATCCAAGTTTTCATCTGCAGTTTTGGCAGAATCCAAAGATTCGAACTGTGCTTTAAGGTGAAAGTACAAAAGAATGTATATGTGAACTAGCTGCCTCACCTCAAATTCTTGTCAATGGAGATACATGTTTCAACCTCAGTTGCCTCACCTGTAGTTCATGCTATTTCCAATGCCCCGCACTACCTTGCCAGCCTCCAGCTGCTGCCCTGGAGGGCATGGATCCCTTGTAAATAATACGCTGTATCTGAACACTCCATGCGTCCTACACCTGCACATACATATATATATAAATATTTATAAACCAATATGACTTCAAGAGGGAGACAAATATTTACCCTACTTGTCCAAAAAGTACAATTATATACAAGATTTATATACAGTTACCAGATAGATGGGATATATCATAAAGATGGTTTTCTCTTTCATCTCTGCTGAGCACAGATTTTTTGTTGTTGTTTCTTCTTTTAAACTGAACCCTTTATTGCAAGATATTTGTCATGTAGCAATTCTGCACTGGTCTGACCCCTGCAAAAGTAAAGTTCATAGCATTTGTTTTTAAGGAATTTTTCAACCCTAGGCTGTGTACATAAAGAAGTCAGTAAATTCATCATAAATAGTAATGCTGTGAGTTATATAGTTCATACCAAACCCACAGCAGTAAAATCTTTACACTGCAAGACTGCATATTCTGTTGAAAAATTCCACGTTTTACAAAGTAAAGCTATTATAGAAATGCTTCAGAGAGTTTTGCTCTGAATATATTCATCTGTAAAACTAGTCTGCTTCAGACAAAATTTATCCACATCTACAGGCCTCCAAGGAAAAAAAAAAAACCTCATAGATTAGCTTTTCTGTACACCATGATGTTCAAATCTCTTGCGCTTATATTTATGAATGTTGTGGGCATAGACCAAACTTCTCTGCATCCTGTTCAAGGTCAGCCTTGTATCCTATTCAAGGACAGCCCTGATGTGCCTGAGGTAGTGTTCATCTTCTCCTCCCTGCTTTGTGCCCTCCCCCATAGTCTTGTGTCAGGCCAATTGTCTGATAGGGCACACAAGAATAGGAGTACAAAAAGGAACTGGAGCTGATAAAACAAGCATACTGATCAAACACTGCACATAAACACTTTTTTTTTTTTTTTCCCAGAAACGTGAAAAGAAGTTATGGTAGTGCAACACAAGTCCAAATGATGCAGTTGACCATGGCAGGTAGGAAACCAAGAGATGAGGTTTACAGAGAGGTCTGTCACCTCCTTTATCTCTCTCTCCTTGGAAATGAGGTGAAAAAACGCAGTGAGTGCATATATGGGGAATTTTGAAATGCACGATCTTCTCTTCGAGTGTTAATGGTGGGGTTGATTTTATTTCTTTGTTGTATGTAAACAAGGCACAGCTGTTTTATCATACACATGTTGGTTTCTTTTTTTTTTTTTTCCCAGAAAGCTGTTTCAAGTTCATGGCAAGTATAAAGAAAGTAAATTACAGATTAAAAGTAATATAAATATATTATAAAAATTATTAAATATATTTTTATATACTTATATAACATTTAATCAAAATATTTGGTAATGCTATTCTGTTCTTGTGCTCCTTTTAAAACTCAGTGGGAAAATTAAATCAAATCGTATCACCCCCTTTTGATAGTAGAGTACACAAACTAGGAGGGATTATAAATTGGAGTCACAATTTACTGAAGAAATCTTGATAAACACAACAATATTAATAAAAGATTGAAGAACAAAGAGAATGGTTTACCCATAAAAAGGGTGTTCACTACCAAAAGTTATCATCTGCCTGCGTGGGAACAAATACAACATGGCAGCAGGGTCCCTCACTACACCATGCGGCTCCAGGGAACAGTGGAAGGTAAAAATAAATGAGGAAACAACGTTGCAAATGATTTTCCATGGTTTAACATCCTCCCCCTGTCAGGAAACCAGGGGAAGGAGAGGCGAAGAAAACCCTGAAAGCTATTTTGTCTGAAAGGAGTTTTGCTGCCGAGCTTCTCCTTCCACGTCACCCAGCAGGGGCTGTCCCCGCTGGCAGCGATCTCAGAGGCAGCTCCCCAGCAGTGGCCATCTGGGGACTTGTGGGGGGGCTGCCACCCCTGAGTGAGCCCAGCAAAAGGAAAAGGACTCCTACATGGTTTTTAAAAGAGACAAAACCTCTCCCTTCCATGACTGGGCAAGAAAAATATTCCACTACTGATGCCTCAGCGTTACCTGCTGAAAACTGCTTCCAGCTCTCCACAGTGATGTGTGTGGTATAGAATAAACAGCACCATGACTGCACCTCTTAGCCCTGTAGCCAGGACAGTTACACAGCAAAATGAGATGCTCAGGGTAGAAGTTCTAATGTTTGTCCTCAGGAGCAAATGCTATGGGTGCTGAAGCCTTGCTTCAAGGGAAGTAGTCAGATATAACTTGCTGATGGCAAATAGAGAATATTTGTTTTTCTCTGTTTCCATGCACACAACCCTTGCTTTTGTTTTATTTCACTGCTTTTATCCTGAACCATGACGCTTGTTCCATCTTATTTTCTGTCCCACTGTGTCCTGCTGAGACAAGGAAGTAATAGAATGGTTTTGTGAGCACCTGGCATCCAGCCTGTGTCAACCCATGACAGAAGAACACCTGCATCTCAGAAGCATCTCTGTATCATTCCAGATACATGGTGTCTGGAATTAAGACCTTAAGCATTTTTTATATTTATATGACTTTTGTTCATTTTAAATTGCAGTTACAAGGCAAAAATAAATCCACATTGAAGTTTATAAATCAGATTGAATCAGAAAGTTAGAGAGGGGAGGTATGGTTTTCCCCTCTCATGTTTATATATAAACCTAAATCAAATATGACAAAAATCACAAGTGACGGCTTCTTTTGATGATGACCTTTTACACCAAGTAATTGGTTAAGACAGGTATATAAAACAAAGCAGAGCTAGAATTTGTTGCAAATGATTGTGCACCTACAACACTTTTTAAAGGTTTTGGGGTTTAGGACTGATTTCGTATAACAGGTGACCTTATACAAACTTTCATTGCAATCCACTGTTAGTTTAAAAAGCAGTGCTGAAGCGACTTGGTTAGGAACTATGGTTTAAAATAATTCATGAAAGCCGTATTTTTGGAAGAATTTTTTGACTGTCAGAACAGGTCCCTCAGGGAACTTTGATGCAGTTGTTAATATTAATAGCACTATACCTACCATCTAGCACCTACCTTTCTGGGTTGTGTGCAAGCTGAAATATCAAGGTCCTACTACAACATAAAAATACGGTATGAGAAATACATGTAAGTATGAAAAACCCTGTGACGTAAAGGTTCAAAAGAAAGATGAGGCACAACTCAAAATAAGGTCAGACAGAAATAACAGTGGTTAGAATTGATCTATGACATTTCTTCACCATTTATTACAAAGGCCTGTCCTTCATCTGTCAGACTGGCCCTGAGACTCCTCAACATCTTCTCACAGACCTGTTAGGGAACCAGAGGCTAAAAACAGACCAACAGGCAAGCAAACAAAAAACCAAATAGTATAATTTCCATCTGTCATCAAAGAGTGACTCTTAATTTTCTAATCAATCTGCAAATGGGAAATAGTGAACTACAGAAGACTTTATCAGAAGGTTTACTCACTTGTCCAGTCCTTCATATCTCCAGAGCAAATCATATAGTCTACAATAGTTAGAAATAGAAAATATAATTCTGACTCAAAATTTTTAGTGAAATTCTATAGTCTGTATGGTGCAGTTGCCCATTTTAGGCAATCAAACACTCTCTTTATCTTCAGACTTTTTGGAATTTATCTATAATGAATAGTATCTGTGGTCAAGATACATATGATTACTAAAATAAGCTGTACTAAGAGGTGTGACCTGTGGCTACCTTAGATCAGAGGATGTTAGCCACTCACAACTCAGTGTTTTGTGAGGAGACATCTTCATTCTGTTAAAATTCACACTACTCACAAGGAAAAGAATGGAGAGATTTGAGAAGCCTTAATCTTGTAAGCCATTGGGACAGCAATCTTTACAGGATACACAGTGTGGTTCTGAATAGCAGTCTCCTAATAAGGTAAATCAACAATTAAATATATTATTTTCCCCTATTCATACAGAAGTCTGGCTCAGTTTTTGCTAGTCTCTCATTTTTACTCATTTCCTTTTCTCTTTAACTAACAAGTTTGACTTCCAATTTAGGGTAATATGTTTTCTCTCACTTTTTCTCTTTTTCCTTTAAGGAGTGAGTTTCAAGAATTTGTTTAAGTGGCAATTAAGCTCTATTCTTGTCATGTAAACTGCTGTAATCTATCACTATGACTGTTTGTTTATCCTGCAATAACAATTACGCCTTTATTCAATACTCTATCTCTTCCAAGTATCATTTAAGAGAGTTTACAAAAATCTACCCAGACTGGTCGTTAGGCTCATGGCAGGAAGAGCCAAAACCCAATGGGTTTCGTTATATCCTTGAGTAGGAGGGAGTTGCCCCCTGTGACTGGAACTGTTTTCTGGTTTTATGCTGACTATTGAGTTATATTTCTTCCTTAACTACAGAGAAATTATTAACTTATTTGGAGGAAGCTAGTGAAGGACTCATGATCAATTTTCATGCTTTTTCATTCCATAAGAATTTCTTCCTTTGGCATTTTGAGAATGGGTTAGAGAAAAAGAATTAGCTTCCAACACATAAATGTTGGACAAAACTATCGTGAGCTACTGATAGTCTCTGGAGTTTTCCGTGGAAAAGTATAGGTAAGGTCTACCATAGTCATCAAAGGTTGAAAGAACTTTGAATGAAACACTTTCTGCCTCAGGACAGAGTTTTGTAAGCAATCCTGTTAGAAATATCTTAGAAAGAGAGGGAGATGTCCATTATTAATATTTTCCTAGGAAAATTGACTTTCTTACTACTTAAAAGGTACTTGGAAAAAAACAGTCACATTGCAACGATTCAGTTAGAATAAATACTGAACATGAGTTATTTCTACTATTTATTACCCCTAGTTCATTATTTACCTCTTAGTGCGAGGATTCATAGTCAAAATTTAAAAGGAAGACAAGCAGAATTCAGCAAATAAAATGAGGCACAAGCTAGTATACTGAAAACTGATTAGAGTTGCCTCCTCAGTAAAAATCCACTTTGACTGTAATTTATTCATGAAAAGGCTCAGCAGTCAACTTTGGTCACCTCTATTTATATTTCTCTTGTGAGATGTTTCTTCCATTTGATTATCTTCTCATCCAACCAACATACCTAAACATGCCTGGGAGATATTCTCTTGCATCTTGACAAAGTGGGATATTTGATCCTTTTCTTCTGAAAATATAATAAAGAAATCATCTATAAATGAAAGATTATTAGCATTAAGCTCAATCTATCTACATTGCAGAAACTCTGTACAGCTTTGTATTTTTTTTCCACAGGTCAGATTAGTTATGGTTTTGGTTTTTTTTCTCTTATGGATTTTTCTCTTTTAACCAGTCTCTCCTATTGTAACCCAAGATGATATATCCTAGAAAAGAGGGGGTTCTATGCTATTATCAGATGAATAACTAATAGAAAAATAATTTTAACTGAAGGATTCACTTTAGCCTTTTTCTCTGCTAGTTTGGCATCTTTTCATGAAAGCAGTCTCAAAGGAGAAAATCAGGAAGAGTGGAATGAAAGGAATTGAGGATACATGTTTCTCAGATGTATCTTTTGGTAGAAAGAAAACATAGTAAAGTCCAAAATTTAGACAGGCAGGCTAAATATGAGAGTAAATCTTCAGGACAAGGTCCTATAAGCTGAAGTTTAGGAAATATTCTTCAGGAACAGCTTCTATACCTGTTCTACACCACACAAGAGAAATGCACAACTTCCAGTTAAGAAACTATTTTGCCAAGCAAAGAAACAGTGCAGAGGAGCAGATCTAGAGGTTAATTTACAGGCATTTATGAAGTCAATCCTAGTCTTTTCTGCTCAGGTTGTGTTACATTTTTTTCTGCATCTCTCTGTGCAGTTCAAAAACAATAATGTTGTTCCATTTCTACTTCAAAGTTTCATAAGTTTACTTATGAAATTTATTTTACTAAGTTTACTTCTAAGAATTACATAATGATTATGATCTCTGGCTTGGAAGCTGGTACCACAGAGCTTCTCCTACCTGCTGCTCTGGTAACCAGTGCCCAGTCCAATGGAAAATAAAACTGGAAAACTTCCCCGTCATTGGGATGTAATATTCCCCGGAATTTCACTGTTGCTGTGTTTTCCATTTGAACCTTCAGTGCCAGATGGCTCTGATTCAAGTTGCCATAAAAAATTGAAATCGTATTCACATTCCTTTCTCCATTGTTTTTGAAAGGACTCCATCTGTTACCATTTCAGAGGTAAAAAAATCACTTTGATGGCTTTAGAGAGCAAACAATATGGATCTGAAGGGTACTAGAATAAAAGGGGCACAGCTTTTTTCTATGCTTTATGTTCTGTTGTCCAGATAATTTGTAATTTCTGGTAGATTGGAAGAAAAAAAAAGATGGATTAAAAAAATGCCAAAACTTATTTTGTAGAAATAACACAGACCAAAATACATGTGTATGTGAAGAAATAACATTTTTAGACGGCTGAGAATAATATCATGAACTTCATTGTTTGCCCAGGCAGAAATAAAAATCTTCTACCCTTCCAGCTGTAAAAATATCAGACTAATAACAACTTTTTCAGATAGGAATTTGATAACTTACTACGTCAATTTATGGAATACAAGACACCAAAGTACTACAAATGATTATTTGGAGAGATTTTTGTATGAAAATTGTTTTGAAGCCACTGAAACTGTTTCTCTGAAAAACTCGGTGCATATATATATATATATATATACACACATATACATAATTCTTGATCCAATGTTCTGTGTCTGGAAGTAAGAACATAATAAAAGAAACAGAGTTGTTTAAGATGTTGAACGATCATTTATGAAAATACCAGAAAAAACCCCAAAATATTAAATTAGCCAAGTATGAGTAATATTCTGAACTATTAAAACTAAAATATAGCAGATTTTAAAATATAATAATAATAATAATACAATAATACTACTATTTACACCACTGAAGCTGGTTTTCTGCCTAATGAAACTGTAAGCTGATGATTTTAATTAATATCTCCCTGTTGCTGCCTAAGAATTTGCGTAAAATATAGATTAACATGAAAAATATTAATAATTCACAAAACAACTGTGAATAACTTAAAATTTAAGTAAATCAGACAAAAATTTTAATTTATTTTTGTTTTCCTGTCAGAGCTTCTGTAATATCTCTAAGTGCTTGACACAGGAAGAGTATATATATATTACTATTCTAGTAGTATTCTAGAAAAGTATTACTATATTTCAGACATGCATTCTGCCTGAGACAGAGAACAGTAATTTCTTGATGTGGATCTTATTTCTCTTTGATTTTTAACTACAATGTATTCTACATACAGCAGCACCACTAGCTGTTCAGAATATTAAATAGCGTTAGAAATTGGTTATTCTTCCACCTGTTTTTCACCCTGTTAGTTTATATTCAAGTGCTATAGAAATCTTATCCAAAGGAAAACTAAAACAAACCTATTCAGTATCTTTTGAAAAATACATTTTTATAGTACTCTACTTCTGACTTAAAGAGATTAAAAAGGAAAAAATGGTTTTAGGTTTAAGTATATATTTTTGAACAGGTTTGAAAATATATATTTATTTGCAATCTAAAAAAAAATAAAGGTGGTGAAAAAGTCATATTGCAGGGTAATAATATGGGACAGAAGGTTGAACCTTGAGGCTCCTAGCCTTAAACAGAGGTTTATCTCCACATAAACAACTCTAACAGTAACACTTTTTGCCACAAGAAAATGACCCTTTTCATTTTAAAAGGGGGAAAGGTGACACATTTGACAAAAAACTAAACAACCTAACAACCCATTTCAAAAGTCATACATTTGCCAATATATAAGTTTTTCCAATATTGAGTCAAAGACTTTATAAATGTCTAAAGTGCAGCTGTAAAGTGTATCTTCAAAAAATTGTTCATTTCTACAGGTAGAAAATTTAACATATCCCACTTAGCATTTCAGTCTAGCAACTAAATGCAATTTCTTTTTTTCTTTTTCTTTTTTTTGCTTTAGTATGAAAATAAAAACCTGGAAACTTCAGGGAAGAGAACATTTTTGGGAGGAGGTTTTAAAGTGTGTTTTAGTTTAATGGGAGGAAAACAAGGTCTGATAAAACAGGAAGAAGTCCTTGAGTAATTTCTAACTCTAGCTGTATTCNAGAGCAAACAATATGGATCTGAAGGGTACTAGAATAAAAGGGGCACAGCTTTTTTCTATGCTTTATGTTCTGTTGTCCAGATAATTTGTAATTTCTGGTAGATTGGAAGAAAAAAAAAGATGGATTAAAAAAATGCCAAAACTTATTTTGTAGAAATAACACAGACCAAAATACATGTGTATGTGAAGAAATAACATTTTTAGACGGCTGAGAATAATATCATGAACTTCATTGTTTGCCCAGGCAGAAATAAAAATCTTCTACCCTTCCAGCTGTAAAAATATCAGACTAATAACAACTTTTTCAGATAGGAATTTGATAACTTACTACGTCAATTTATGGAATACAAGACACCAAAGTACTACAAATGATTATTTGGAGAGATTTTTGTATGAAAATTGTTTTGAAGCCACTGAAACTGTTTCTCTGAAAAACTCGGTGCATATATATATATATATATATACACACATATACATAATTCTTGATCCAATGTTCTGTGTCTGGAAGTAAGAACATAATAAAAGAAACAGAGTTGTTTAAGATGTTGAACGATCATTTATGAAAATACCAGAAAAAACCCCAAAATATTAAATTAGCCAAGTATGAGTAATATTCTGAACTATTAAAACTAAAATATAGCAGATTTTAAAATATAATAATAATAATAATACAATAATACTACTATTTACACCACTGAAGCTGGTTTTCTGCCTAATGAAACTGTAAGCTGATGATTTTAATTAATATCTCCCTGTTGCTGCCTAAGAATTTGCGTAAAATATAGATTAACATGAAAAATATTAATAATTCACAAAACAACTGTGAATAACTTAAAATTTAAGTAAATCAGACAAAAATTTTAATTTATTTTTGTTTTCCTGTCAGAGCTTCTGTAATATCTCTAAGTGCTTGACACAGGAAGAGTATATATATATTACTATTCTAGTAGTATTCTAGAAAAGTATTACTATATTTCAGACATGCATTCTGCCTGAGACAGAGAACAGTAATTTCTTGATGTGGATCTTATTTCTCTTTGATTTTTAACTACAATGTATTCTACATACAGCAGCACCACTAGCTGTTCAGAATATTAAATAGCGTTAGAAATTGGTTATTCTTCCACCTGTTTTTCACCCTGTTAGTTTATATTCAAGTGCTATAGAAATCTTATCCAAAGGAAAACTAAAACAAACCTATTCAGTATCTTTTGAAAAATACATTTTTATAGTACTCTACTTCTGACTTAAAGAGATTAAAAAGGAAAAAATGGTTTTAGGTTTAAGTATATATTTTTGAACAGGTTTGAAAATATATATTTATTTGCAATCTAAAAAAAAATAAAGGTGGTGAAAAAGTCATATTGCAGGGTAATAATATGGGACAGAAGGTTGAACCTTGAGGCTCCTAGCCTTAAACAGAGGTTTATCTCCACATAAACAACTCTAACAGTAACACTTTTTGCCACAAGAAAATGACCCTTTTCATTTTAAAAGGGGGAAAGGTGACACATTTGACAAAAAACTAAACAACCTAACAACCCATTTCAAAAGTCATACATTTGCCAATATATAAGTTTTTCCAATATTGAGTCAAAGACTTTATAAATGTCTAAAGTGCAGCTGTAAAGTGTATCTTCAAAAAATTGTTCATTTCTACAGGTAGAAAATTTAACATATCCCACTTAGCATTTCAGTCTAGCAACTAAATGCAATTTCTTTTTTTCTTTTTCTTTTTTTTGCTTTAGTATGAAAATAAAAACCTGGAAACTTCAGGGAAGAGAACATTTTTGGGAGGAGGTTTTAAAGTGTGTTTTAGTTTAATGGGAGGAAAACAAGGTCTGATAAAACAGGAAGAAGTCCTTGAGTAATTTCTAACTCTAGCTGTATTCGCATTATGGCCAAACATAGGATCAGGTTTCTAGGTAAACACCTTCTTGAGGGTCATCTGCTGTACAAGTGTTTGGGGGACTTGTACACTGAGCAGGCTCTGGGCTGAATGTGTGCTCAGTAACATCTGACGCACTTACTGCATTCCCAGCACAAGTGGACATCGCTACATCCATCCACATGCAGCCTGAGATGGCCCTGTGGGGTAATCCAAAGCACAGTGATGGAGCAGAATCAAGAGATTTACTTTAAAGCTGCCCCCTATAAAGCAAACTAAACGTTAATGCAGACTCTAAATCTGAAATTTTCCTGGCCTTGTTCAACACTATTGCTTTTGCATTTTCCAAGAAGGGCGACAAAGCTGGTGAAGGGTCTAGACTGCAAATCTTATGAGTAGCTGAGGGAGGTGGGGTCCAAGAGAGTCATAAAGTATTGGAACAGGCTTCCAAGAGAGGTGCTTGAGTATCATTCCTAGAAGTATTAAGGATGTGCTACTTAGTGACACAGTTGCATGGAGGAGTTCACAGTACTGGGTTAACAGGAATGAAGATCTTAGAGGTATTTTCCAATCTAAATGATTCTATCATTCTGCAACTTTTAAAGACAGCTAAACAGAATACTATGTTTCACAGTCATTAATGTTAGGTTGTTTAATTTTTTGTCAAATGTATCACCTTTCCCAATTTTAAAACCTTTTTAGCATTATCTTATGAAAGAGTGATACAAACCAGACAAATCTGATATCTCACATCTGTATTTACTATTCTACTTCTACTATTTACACAATTACTAGTACAAACAGTACATTTTTGTTACCACTTTGCTCCGAGACATTGTTTTAAGTTCAGTCAGCTGTGTTTTTTCCGTAATTCCACTGGTAGAGTTTGTGTGTCTTCCTTCCAGTGCATTTTGTTCAGTAGTGATTTATATTTATTACAAAGTCATTGATGAAAACGTTGAACAGAACTGTGCCCAGTATATATCTTTATGGAAAATGATAGAGAACAAACAAAGTAGTAACTCCCTTGTCTGTCAGGCAACTCTATTTACCAAATCTATAATCTGAAGAAGTCGGAGAGTGAAATCAGATTTACTTTGCAAAATTTATTTTCCAGTAAATCATGGAGACTACTAATAACTATATTCTCATTATGGTTTAAATTTTGTATCTATTTGTCTCTAGTATAGTCCAGAACTTATTCCAAGACCTTTCCACAAAATTCACAGTGCTCATGTATGAAGCTGATCCTAATTTGCTGGTGTGAATTTGTAAATAAATTGTGCTTCTACACTCAAATTTTGATAAATAGATTTGGTGAAAGAGCAGAAAAAGATCATTTTTTGCAAAAGCAAGTTAACAGAGGGATGTGCTGCTGACTGCTCATTACAGAGTTTTCTTCTCCTATTAACCACTAGCTGCCCTGTAGCACAGAATGGAAAAAGATTTCAGGACTACTGTAATGCAAAGGCCAATTAGATATTTTGATCATTTAGGGCATTCCAAGAAACAGGTATTTCCAACTGTCTACAAATGACTGCTGCTGTAAATGCCATTTTCCTTGGGGATCTAGCTGGGGAAGATATGAGGCACAATTAATATTTCTTAGAAAATCTTCCATTTACAAAGCTGCTATTAGTAATAAAATCCAGGTTTTATTCTAAATCATAATCACTAATATAAGAATATAATTGAATCAGCTGAAAAAACCATACTAATAAAATTCTCCTTGATACACAATTTAAATACACTGCCAGAACCAGCTGTAGCACTGCCAAGTCTTTTCCTTAGATTGTTATAGACTTTCACAGACACAAGCCACTCTGGTGCAGTGCTAAGCAATACTACCACAAGCAATAAAAGCAAGAAAAACAGTAGGTTTTTTCATCAAGATCAAAAGGTCTGTTTTTTTGAATAGACCACACAAGAAACAACTCATCAGCAGGAAGTCATGCACCCTAAACAGCTGAAAGATGAAAGCAAGGTTATAGTACATAATGTTACCCCACCAGGAAAATAAACTATAGCCAGATAATATGGGCAGATTCCAAAGTTACATTGAAAAATAAAATACAGAAAACAAACCCGCAGAACAACAACCTTGCCTAAGGTTTATGGAGGCTGGAGTAAGTAACATACTGAAGCAAAGGACTGCCTAATAACACCTGTTGGCTTTTGCAGAATATTTAAAATTCTATCAAAAAAATTAAAACTTCATTGTTGTCAGTCAAGAGTCCAATACAACCCTCTTTAATACACATAAGTGTTCCTGGACAGGCAACATGACCAGGCATACCTTGATGGTTTTGACTGTAGGTGTGAAAATATGCATGTGAATGAACAAAATCCATGTAAGAATGGAAACTAACCCCCTAAAAATTTTGTAAATAAATATCAGCTTCCTCTGCTCTAAAATATCAGTCTGAATTTTGGTACTTTAATTTCTTATATTATTCATATTAATTTGAAGCTGATATGAAAAGTTGTTTATTTGAATTTATTATTTGTACTAATTTTATTATTTATTATTATTATTAATTTGAAATTGCTATGAAAAGTTTTGATTCAAAACTAGTATGGGGCAACCTGAAATTAAGATGATTTTATTGTCTTACCTGCCATGCCTTGGCCATGTGGATACTAAGGAGAGTAGAAAAGTAAATAAGATGTTTTTTACACAGAGACACACTCTAAAAGAATGAAAGGATCAAGAGAAAGTACCCACTTTGTCCCCTGCTGCTGAAGAGGAGACCACCTGAATGACAACTTCCAAGTGAGCAAGTATTCTAATCATCATTTTGTGTGTCAGTCTATTTTGCTATGTCTTGCTCTGTTTCCATATAATATATGCTCATTAATAAATTTTGTGTCCCAGTCTACATTTTTCATTATTATTTTGATCCTGTAAACAATACTTGTTTAAAAAGTCTGCACACAATCTCTTCTCATACAGGTTCCCAGCTTTTGCCTTTTTTTCAGAAGATACCTTTCTCAAGTGCTTATCTTTCCCAGGTAGGTGTCTTTAATAACACCCTATAGAAAGTACATGTATGCCTCTCAGGCACTCTGTAGAACATTTTGTTGCTCGAATATTCTCATGCTACATTGTGCTTCACATAGGTGATGTGAGAACACACATATCTTGGTGTGGTGCAACTAGGCTGAACTTTATTTCAGTTACCTCAGCACTCCATAACTCGGTTGCAAGTAGTTAATTTTATGCAACTACTCAACCCTTTTCCACAGTGTGTCTGACATTAACTTTCTTACACAATAAGATCTGACCTGAGGAGTTCAGACTCTCTCTCTTTAACACTTCTTGTGTTAAAAACTAATGCACAACTTTGAGACTGAGCTTTTACCCTCACTGTACAGTTTGACTTATGGATGGAAAGGAAGGAAAAAGTACTGTCTTCTGATTATAGCACTTAGTTGCTCATTGTTGCAATCAAATGGAGATTAGTGATGTGGGTAATATTTAACATCTGGCTGCTGTTTCTCATCTCTATGCATTGTGAAATAAATTAGTAAATGCTTTAGGATATTTCTGCTAGATAGCTACATTATTCAAACTGGATTGATGAGAAAATTTTGGGAGTAAGGCCCAAAGAATGGACCATGGTCACAGAACAAACCCACAATAGAATGACAAAAGATCTGTTTCTGACAGAAGGTCTTTTGACCTCTAGTAGGAAGATAAAACTCCTACATGTCAAATGACCTTCCAGTTGATCAAAATTTTTCACAGCAGCTCATTTAATTTGTATATTTCTATATTACATGTGGGGGGTTGTCTTTAACTTTTCCTCTTCATCTTATAAGCCTTTACCTGTATAAGATTACTGTTTTTAAACATGGGAACAAAGACATCAGTAACTGAAACTTACAAACTCAGGCTTTGCATATGTTGTAGATGAGAAAATGAATTACTGCTCAGTGAACAACTTCGAGCTACATCAAAATACATGCAAATTGCCAAGTTACTGCCAGATGGACCAAATCCCAAGACTGTAATGTTGTGGTTATAATGTGTCTGTGTGTGTACTTAGAGGCCTTCACAGGCTTGTCAGTTACAACACAGGTATCAGAAGTGCATATATGGTCTAACACAACCAGACTCAGTGCTTGTATTCTTCCATATGGGCATAGATGAAAACTGATGCTAGTTGTGAAAAATGAGTTTAAAAATGAGGAAGCAAAATATTTTCATTTCTGCTTTAGACTGGAGACATTTCTGAATTCATACATAAATTTTCAGGCTCCTAGTTTTTTGCTCTTTTGCTTAGGTAGATGAAGAGCCTATAAGGAGCATTTTTAAATTTCTGTACTATTTATTTACTAACATGCTGCTTTTCAAATTTTAATTAAAATACTAAAGGTTGAGATAGCTGGAATAGATTAAGACCAGAGAAAAAATTAAAAGATATTGTCAAGATTATAGAACAACCTCACAAAGCAGCCTTTAATCTGTACTAAAAAAGAAAATCCATGCAAGGTTAACACTGAAAACTTAATTAGGCATCCACATGAAGAAAGTTCATATTTAAGACTGATTAGCTTGGAATTGTAAACCAATTTTCCTAGATACTGCTGAATGTTGTACCTCTTCAATTTCTGCCTCTCTAATTCACATATTGGCTTATATTCACGTGCCTCACACAAAAGGCTATAAGAAATTTGAATCTTTCAACATCATGAAGTTGACAACACCATTTCAGAAAAATTTTCCAGACAGTGCGAAGTCCAATACTCTGTCCATTCATGCCAAAATAAGATCACAATTATATAAATACCAGTTTTGTCTGTTTCTTGCAGAACATAAAGAAAGCATGGGGTGTCTTTATTTACTTACAAGAATCTTCTACTTCTGGGCTGAAGGACAATTTTCAATCAAGGCTGAAGAATTAAGGTGGTGGTATTCCGAAATAATTTTGGAGAACAATAAGGCCTTAAAATGTTATCATTCTATCCTATATCCTGTTATAACAAGTTTTAATTATTAAATAAGAAGAATGAGACTTATTATTTAATGTCATAGTATTATCTCCCAAGTGTCTGATCACCCTGAAAAATTGTTTATTTTAGTGCACGTTATCATGTCATTAGGATTAGGTCTTCACTGACTTGCCTAGGAAAAGTGCAAAGACAAAGTCGGAAGAAATAAGTTGTTTAAATTTTAATTACAGAAATGTTTTATACGGTTATTAAACAACTCTATTTATAGATTGGGGCCTTTTGTGTGTGTGTTTAAACCTTTTTTCATGATGAATGAGGTTTTAATCTATCACACAGAATCACAAAAGAGAATACCTCATATCCAGTCAGGGGTGCAGTAGCTCTTTGATTGTGTGTATTTACTTTGTTGATGTAAGGGCTACAGATGAAGAGGAGTGGCAGCAGCCAGGACCCTGAACCCAGCTGTATCATAAGGTGCGCAGGCCAATGAGAGCTGTGGCAACTAATCATATTAGCTCAAGTGTATTTATCTTCTGCTTGACAACATACAAATCCATTTATGCAGAATGTTTATCTAGAATTTTTGTATAGCTTTATGCATACAAATTTATTTATAAGCAAAATAAATGAACCATATCTATACAGTCATGAATATAATAGATGAATAGAAACGTAATCGGTTCATCTTGAAGTGACCTCTTGTGTGTAATCATAAAATCATTAAAAGGCTCCCAGGTGAAAATGTGAAATTCAGAAACTATTTCTTTACCTGGAATTGACAGATATTAACATTGACTGATTTCTTTTGAAAAGCCAATGCATATATTAAAATTTAGCTTTTGCATTAATGAATTATTCTGAATAATGCTTTTGCTTTAAAATAGTGCTGCTATATTTTAGGTGCTTGAGATTTTACTTCCAGTTGCAATAGTCTGTTCAATGAAAAATCGAACAGTTTACCATGGAGGAGCAAAATATCCTGCAGTAATCTCCCAGAAAGAGGCACTTAAATCCCTTTTAAAGGGCACAGAAGTCAATAGACTCTTAAAAAAAGCCAATGAACTTTGGATAAGAGCATACAAATAAAATTTTGATCAGCCTAGTCAGTACAACTCTTCCCATTGATTCTCTGCGATATTCTACCATCTCAAGTGTGACCACATATAAATTTTCCATTATGCCTGTAGCATAGAAAATAGGTTATAACGGAAATGTTGTTGGATTACAGTGTTTCATGAGAGTCTGAAAGATTCTTTTGTGTTCTGAATGGTGTTAGTTATCAGCATCCTGAATCAGACTTACTACATTGTGTAAAGTTTCAGGTGTAGAAAATTTTCACATTTTTACATAACTGCCTGAGGTTTTTTTGATTTTTTTTTTTACACAAATAATCACTTTTCTAATGGGAATCAATATTTAAAGCTATAAATTTAATTGAAGACTGCATTCCTAAAATAGTGCCTTCATGAATTCAAAACTTCTGATTTTTTATTCTTATGGTGATAATTTCAGTAATTCTAAATGGTAGCCTCCATTTTTACAAGAACTGCTCTGGACACAAAATTCAGCTCTCTAAAAGACACTCAGAAGAAAAAAGCTAAAATTAACTTTTCTTCCAAATCCCATCTTTGCATGAATATATCAGAAATGGGTCTCCACAGTCATGAAAAATGTCCTTGCTTGCACAATTTCAGCTGACTTGAATGGTAAAACTTATCTATTGCTTTCTCCTCTCCAGTAACTTCAATTTGCAAAAGGGTTGACCTTGCCTGTAGTTTGGTTACAGCCCATTGCATTTGTGACACAGTCCATGTTCAGGATTTGCATAGGCTAATTGCATCCTCAGATCTCCACCCTCCCAGGTATTCTCTCTCTGAAATCTGTAAAAACAAGCTTTTGCTCTAGTTCTGGATTCCCGTAATTTAGTAGCTACTTAAAAATGTGTCTGATTCCAAAATAACATAATGTTTACATAATGATTTAGCCCATGTATCTGACAGCGCTTGTACCACATTCAGATGTTCTGTCTTGTGTGTACTTCAGCCTCAAACTCCTTAAAGGGAGTTTCTGTGAGTAGCAAGGAAGGTTTGAGGAGCTGTTGGAACTAAGGGAACTATAAAATCCCAATTTTCCTTTTTCATCTGTTTTTTTTTTTTTTTTCCCAGGGTTGATTTAGGCTTGGTTTAAACATCTGTTTCACTTGTTCTACTATTCCAGGTGGCTGAGTTCATAAGAAACGTTTTGGTTTGTTTTTTTCTTTCTTGCTGTTGAACTCTTCACATCTTTGAATATTCTTGGAACAGCTGTCAGATTCAATCTCCACTGGGACTACCCTGAGAGAAAAAAGGCTTTTCCACCATGTCTACAGTTGTGGCCTGCTCAACAGTCCACTGGAAAAGAAACGTTATCACCTTACTTCAGAATACTGAGGGAGGGAACCTACAGGTATGTGTAGAAATTATTCCTTTAGGGATTTCTATCAGTGCACCCAGAAACTAATTTTGAAAGCATTTTGTCATTCTTCCTATCTCTGAGAACCTCAAAGGGCTTTTCTTTAAATTTGATAGTTTGCTTGGAGAAAATTCAGGCATAACTTTGCACATTTACTTTTCAAGCCAGAAGCCCAAGACTTTTTGGAAAGTCTTTTCCTATATTCCCTTCACTAAAGATCTCACCAGCATAATATCATATTTCCTTTTTAGACTCAGATGATAGATATATATATGTATATATACACAAACCTTACTTCCTTCAAACAACAGTAACCCAAACATGACTTTATTTTACCTAAGGAGCATTTTTACCATGTCTTTTTACTCTCAAGTATTACCTTCAAAGATATGTTTAAATTATTTTATCTGTTTGCAAGTCTTTAAATTAATTGCTTCATTTTGATATGGTTCTTTCATGACAATTGCTAACAGTATAACTGCTTCGATGGATTTGTAATTTCTGTTTAAAGTTTACACAATTCCTTGTTTTACCAGTTGATCTAGTACCCTTTTTGAGTACAGTCCAAGAACCTTTTATTTTTTTTTACCATGAAATGTTTCTTCCATTTAGTAATATCATAAATACACTGCAACAAAAGAATAAATTTATAGAATTGACTCACCAGAAGTGTGCTTGTGTTGATAAGAATTGTAAAAGTGAACAGCATTTCCAAATACAATCTTAGAACAAAGTAAGCGTTCAATTGTAATGAAAATATTCAAGTACAGGTGATAGAAAGCAGTTCTATGGTGAGCTGAACTTGGGACAGGTGAATATCACATACTCCAAGTGCCTCCAAGTGTTTGGCTGATTGTCAAATCCAGTATGCCTTTTCTTGAATGCAATAGCTGGAGCCACAATAAAACATTAGTTTTCAGGTCCATGTGTACATGAACGTAATGATTGAGAGCACCAGTTCACTCTTCTCCATCTTTTATTTCATAGCAAAAACTGCGTGGCTCTGTGAGCATCACGCTTCGCAGTGTGATTTGGACCAGTCAGAAATGCAAAATGATTGATGGTCATTAGAAAGTATTCCTCCCTGTGGTGGTGAATTTCCTCTTTTCCTCCTTGGGATGCTCTGAGATCTTAGAAATGCTCATTAGGCCTTAGCCTTGATCAACAACACCCAGACTAAGCTCCTCTTGAGTTTATCAGAAACACTGTCTGCTCCTAAGAACTTACGCTGCCTAACAAGCTCCTGTTTTTTAATGAACAGCTTTGGAAACCTTTTTTTCTTGTCTGAATAACAACCCAAGTGGAATTATTTGCTACTGAACTTTAAAAGAAATCTGCCAACCGGAATTGCATCCAGGATGAAAAATGATTATGAGTAAAGCCAACTTTTTGACCTATTTAACAAGTCCTTAAAGGTGATCCTAAGTGAGATCCTCTGAGCTCTCCTGGACAGCAGCAGGATGTGACCCGTGATGTCCCTCTGAGCAGGACATCCCTCAGAGCCAGCAAACTCTCAAGTTTGCTGTACTTGGAGGATCACTGCCGAGCACTAACAGAAAGCTTGAGCTGATACCCCCATTCCTAGCAATTCAACCCTTCACTCATTCAGAAGATGCAAAGGCATCCAAAATGAGTACTTCACTGAATTTAGGGGAAATTTTTCACAGGTATAGTTTTTCGATACTCATTTAGGTCTGTGTGTATGTGAGTACGGATGGCAAATGTATTAAAAATGCTGCTCTCTTAGATTCTTATGTATGTTAGAATTGTAAGTTAAACTTATCAGTGACTTACTGTTGTGATACAGTAAATGCTTTAAGAATTTTTGTTCATTTTGTTTTATTAGGTTATTAAGTATCATTAAAACCTTTAGGCCTAATTTGTTGATCAAAGCCACAGTGAACCTTATGCCTCAGTGGGAGGGTGTCATGATCCGCTAATGCAAGCGGGGGTCGTGATGGTTCGTTTAGGGATCTCAGAGCGCAAAAGACACAGCAGGGAGCAAACAACAGTTTACTCACAACAAATGCACCTTTATTGAGTGCCACTGCAAATGCCATAGAGGGAGAAGAAAGGAGATGATAAAAGATAGCGAGATGGAGAGACAGAATGGGGTGGGAATAGCTACCAATGGAGAGGCAAAGATCCTCATGGTCCATTGCCAACAGATCTGTCTTCTTCCGTGGGGTGATCACAAAGTGGGGTTGCTCAAGGGGTCCTTTTTATAGTCCTTTTCAAAGCAACAGGCAGTTGGCCAAAAGGTGGGGAGGTTGGTAAAAAGCCAGCTGGGCAACAAGCACAGGCAAGCCCACCGTTGAGGGAGCAGACCCAGGACAAGCAGTTCCAGCAGCAAGCACAGGCAGCCCACCATTGAGGGAATAGGCACAGGACAAGCCAGTTTCAGCAGCGAGCCACCGTGAGCTGTCCATTGTTCTCTGCTCAGCTTCCCATGGGAATGCATTTGGTCCAGTGAACACATTGACAGGTAACACTTGGCAGACATCCCATCTCAGCCAGGCCAGAACTCCTGTGTTGGGGTTTTAGGGTTCCAGTCTCTGTCCTTGGGGTTACAGTCCCTGTCCTTGACAATGGTCGTGAGGCAGGTGACAGATCTTCGAACCGTTTCTTACACCACCCCGTGACTCAGGATTGTTGTCAAGACAGCAGCAGGTTCCGTAGTGTTGTTATGAAGTCTTCAGGACTCGCCAATGTTGGTAGCATATCCCAGAAAACAGAGACAGAAAGTCAGAGGGAGAAAAGAAAGTGGGAAAAGATAGGAAAAGGAAAAAGGGAAAACAAACCAAAAATGCAATTAATGCAAAAAAAAATTTCAATACAATCAAAATCAATATTAATTGGAACAATCTTTCACAAAATTATAATTAGTTTTGATTACATAAAAAGAAAAACCAAACCAATTTCAATAACAATACAATATAATTCAAATAAACAACAATCAATTAAAATCATCTTGTGTCAATAACCTCAGGGGTGTCTACAGGGGAGGGGACATGAGCCAAATTGTGTATGTTAATTATGGACATTAATTGTATTAACCGTTTCATCATCCTCCAGTTCAAAATGTATAAGATTGCTGATAAAACAAAGCAAATCAAAACTAAAATCAAAAGAACAACAATGGGATGACATAATTTGTTCAGGACACTCGTGGCAGTAGGTGACCACCCAAAGAGGGTATCCCACCACCTGTGTTCAGCATCTTTTCTTACCCTTTCCAGAACACGATGTATTTCTTTCACATTGTGATGAACAGTTACCAAAGTTTTCTGTCCGTTTGCCTTGATCTTTTCCAAAATTTCAATTAAATCCTGGTGAAGCAACAATTGCTTTACCAAAGTAAGATTCATTCCAGTGGGGGTAGGCAATACTTTGTGAATCAGCATGTATTTGGATTGTAAAAGGTGATGAGAGGTAACTGGGACTAAATAAGAGAAATCACATCCTGTAATTTTTGTAAAGTCACAAACACAAAAATTTGAATGATTTTTAGTATCCACTACTACATTTTCTACAAACACTACAGAGGGTCTCCCCTTTTTCTTCATATCCTTACCCTTTTCCTGGTCACCACCCACCCCAGCCCTCATGTAGATAATTTTTGTGTTTAGTTTTAGATTGATTTAGTTACGATTTTACGTTTTTTTCTCTGTGTGCTTTAATCATCTATAAGTAGTAGAATGAACAAGGCAGGAAATTTTGTTATGCTTTCATTTTTATATTAAACCTGCTTTTGCTGACAGCTTTGCTGGGGATTCTTTAAATTACCTAAACCAGTAATTTACCGTATTTGTGTGGCTCTCCTTCCCATGCCTTTTAAATGGCTGTTTCTGTAACCAGTGCAGAGGTTCCTCTGAGACAATGATTTCAGAAATTAATTTTTGATAGTACCACTTAGCACTCAAAAATAATATATTGGTGATTAAATGAGAGCTGTTTCACCATGCTTTCATAGTGACACAACTCTCATTTTACCACAATTATATTATTTTTATATTCAGCCACCTCTATACTTCTATTTGATGGGATTGATGTTCTGGCCACATTTAGAGCTGTAGAATCATAGAATCATTGAGGTTGGGAAAGATCTTTTAGATCATAGAGTCCTAACTTGGACTGAACACCATCATCCAAACTAAACCATAGCACTAAGTGGCATATCCAATCTTTTCTTGGATACCTTCAGGGATGGTGACTTCACCACTTCCTTGGGCAGCTCATGGCAATGCCTGACCACCCTTTCAGTGAGGAAATTCTTCCTGATGTCCAACCTGAACCTGCTCTGGTACAGGTTGGGGCTATGTTCTTTTGTCCTGTCACTGCCCGGCTGGGAGGAGAAGCTGACCCCACCCAGACACAACCACCTTCCAGGTAACTGTAGGGGGTGAAAAGTTCTCACCTGAGACTCCTTTTCTCCAGGCTAAACAAACGCTGCCCCCTCAGGCACTCCTCGTATCTCATAGGACTTATTCTCTAGACCCTTCAACAGCTTCACTGCCCAACATTTACAAAGTGGCATACCAGAAAAACCCCTTCACTATTAGCTGCAATTTGCTGAATCATACTTGAATCCTGTTTATTTTGGTGATCCTTGTAGATTTTTAATTTTCTCTAGCTTGTCTTCCTTTACTTCTATGGCTAAGGCTTGTACCTTTTGGAAATTTCATTTGTTTTTGAGCCATTTGCCAATGGATATTGAAGAAATATTCCAAAATTTCCTAGGTAAACAAATAGAATATATGCTCAGTACCCAGGGAAGAAGGGGCATACTTGTGCTAGAACCTTCAGACAAATGAATAAAGAAAAAATATATATATTCCTTGCAGGAAGGAGTGAAAAATCACTGAACTATAAGAGCTAAACCCATATTTAGATCAAGCGTCTTAACCATGGCAGTAATGCACATAGATGGGACTTGGCTCAATCTTCAGTAATCCCCATGAAGTGCCTGGTTTTCCATTTAGTTAGACTGTGAAATTAGTGGCTATAGAAGATTCTTAAACAATGTTTTTACAAGTAACCAAATCAGGTAGGATAAGAGAGGTGAGGCTGCACAGCTCCCTGCTCATGGGGCCCACCTCAGTGGGGTTGGGGTAGCATGAGTATCACCAGTACCCAGGGTTTCACTGCTGGCAAACTACAGAGAGAAATGTGGGCAGGGATGCTCATGGAAATAGGAACACTCCAAAGCCCTCTTCCTGTTCCCCTTGCTGATGGATCAGGATGAAAGCCTGTAAGTAGAAAATAAATGCATGTGTAAACACGTATACCGTATAGGACGCTCAAGGAACTGTACTTTAAACCATCTACACAGCAGCTGTCCTGGGTAGCCTTCTTTAACAGTGTAGTCCCACTCTGTTGCAGCAGCCATCTTATTAGAGGGTAGAAATGAGCTAAGACACAGACTCGTTTATCACACAGCATGAAAAGGGTCCTGGTTCATTCCTCTTTACAGCTTAGCCATCCTGACTCCAACTATTTCCTGACTTTGGCTGCAGCAAGCTCCTGCTGTAGGTTTCCCTTGCAACCTCTCACTGCTGGTTATTTCCTGCTAAACTACGAGTGCATGTATCAGTTTGCAGGCCCTGACTGCAGGCTTTTGCGTAGCTAGAGTGTGACTGCAGGTTCCAACAACAGGCTCTAACTGCAGACCCAGACTGACCTCACAGCAATGATGCCCTCTCCCTAGGACCCTTCTTCTTCAGCATTCTCTCTTCCTCAAGGTTCCTCCTCCTTCACAATGCTCCCCTCACCACCTAGCCCACTCCCTTTTATCACACTTATCTTTACTGGCTATAGCTGTGACTCATCCTGGCGAGGCTGAATTGAGTCATTAACTCAGCTGTTACTTATCAGGGGCAAGGTCACCGGTATTCCCTTGTCCTGCAGCATTCCTTCTGCTGGAACAGCCCACCTTTACATACACTCACAACTCCCCACATATGAACCCACACGCTGCACATTGTGGGTCCATCTGATGCTGCCCCCTGCCCCACAGCCCTAGCCCCATGACCAGGCAGGTGCTCAGCCTGCCTCAGGGAGTCATTGAGTAGAAAAAAATATTCAAAAGGAAGTTTAATGATGAGGCAGGAGATGCTGTATTGTCTGCTGCGGACACAGCTGGGACATGAATTGACAGGCCCCTGATCACACCCCTTTCATCCTCTTTTTCTCTGCTGTGCTGCTTCAGTTCTTGCTCTCCAAATTGTCTAGATGTCTCCCTTTCTTGCCTTCTGTTCCTTACCCTGAACACCCACAATGAGACAGGGTGCCCTCATTTATTACAAACAACAGTGGTCTTTTGTACACAGCAGCACCATGACACCGCTTGCTTCTTTCTGGCATCTCAGTATTTGCCTCAGCACATTTCACACTCATGTCTCTGCCTTTCATTCTTCTCTCCTTGGTGCCTCTCTGTAAGCAGCCTGCATGAACACTGAACACATGCTAAGTAACTGAAGCCAGAGATATTTCTTCTGTCAGAATTTTATACAGCGTGGTTTTGGAGCTGTTGTAGAATCTCCATAGCAGGGACAAAAATTCAAAGTGACTGAGAGAGAAAATTCAACACTGCCCTTGCAGAGATGTAGGTGTGATTGGTATAGTTCTCTAGGAGACCACTAATGCTTAGGGAATGTAAGCTTCTGTGGAAAATTCAAAGCTTATTTCATGGATGGCATCACTGTGCACAATTATTCACTAGAGCTCACTTATTCTCTGCAGTAATACTTGTGTCTGGTTCAAATTATTTAAGAAACTGTTAGGATTAAAGAGCTAAGACAGTAGTAAACTTCCTTTCTCATGTTGATAGTACTTCTGCAGCAAGGGCTCTTAATTTCTGATTCTTAAGGGGAAGAGAACCATAAATTTTATTATGCCAATGACTCTTCAGTGTGGAAAAGGAAGTTAAGTACTTAATCAGGAGTAGTTCTTCCTTTTCCTTTTTGTGAGTAGAGTTGTTAACAAATGGGCTAATATACTCAGAATTTCCAGGGGGGCCAGACAAATCCTCACTTGAAATTCCACATATATGATCAATGGCTGATATTCGGGTGTTACTTTTATTTTTAACATCTTTACAATGGGCTTTTAAAGGCCTTAATGTAAAACAGCAGGGTAAGAGCTCAGCAAATGCTGATGAACTGTCAAATGAAGCAGATTAATCAGAGCATCAGTATCAACAATAACATGAAAGCTGGGACAAGGTTTTAACAAGTACCACTTGGACAGCAACCAGATAATTTTTCTTCATAGGCTCTGCACTTCAGTTTGAACATCTTAAATCTGGATACCAATAATAAATGCAACTGGAGGCTGAAAAATTCTGTTAAAGAGGAATGAAGCTGATGAATAGGATTCATCCTCTAAGTACTGCAATCAGACAAATTATTCTATGATGAGGAAATGTCTTTTAAGATTAAAGGAATGAGGAAAA
This sequence comes from Donacobius atricapilla, assembly GCA_013397315.1. NCBI lineage: Eukaryota > Metazoa > Chordata > Aves > Passeriformes > Mimidae > Donacobius > Donacobius atricapilla. Next base: position 328,890 of record WBMY01000667.1, on the reverse strand, counting down.
GGAAGGATGTTAAGACTACAGATGTGATGGGTCTTTGTCTATCAGCTAAGAAATGCTGGTGTCATCTGACAAGAGTGCCTAGATTGTAAATAGCACCTTAACAAGCTATATGAGTGCTAAAAGCATCATGTAAAGATCACATTATAGCAGTGATTGGTTGTGAATGCTAAAGCAGGTTGAAATGTGCTGAGTATCTCCAAAATAGCAGCATCGGCAGCAGAATGCAGTGCCTCTCCCTGTTGAATGACACCCCTGTGGGTGAACTTCTGGCTTTGGTAAATTTTTGGACAAAGAGGAGGGCTTATTTCTGTGAAGTAGCCTTAGGCACCCTGCTGGGTTCTGCAGAGTGGCATAATATTTTGTAACTTTCATATATGTTAGGCAAACATTGTTAAAAAAACCCCCTTCTTTTGATGAAAATGCAATGGCTTTAGGGGTAAGCTTAAAATATGTAATCCTTCTCCCATAGTTCAGCCTTTTCTGGTTACTATGAGTTTGCAAGAATTGGTGATGCAGTTTGTGATTCAAAGAAATGCAGTCAATTTACAAGCATTCCTTTGCAAGGCCTGCAGTTTCCAAAGGCTTTCTGCTCTACTGCTGTGCTTCCGGTGCATGGCAAATATATTTCCCTGTATTTCAATGGCTTAAAACCAGGGTTGTTGCTGTTGTTGGCAGTGATATGAAAATCAACAAAGGGACAAATGCTTTCATTTTAAGGTCTTCAAAAATAATAATTAAAAAAAACCACTAACAATTGAATTGTATATTCTGGGAAGACAACAAAGGAAGTTAGAGGAGAGCATAGGGAAATTTATGTTCAGTGATACAAAACAACCTTGCCAAAAGCACAGCTGTGCCGTACTGCAGATGTGGAAGACAATGTCAGGAATTATGTGAGAGTAAAAACTTATTTAATTACTTAGCTGTCCTAGAGTGACTTTATGATGCTTGTATCCCCAATCGTCTGTTCTGTATATCACTTTGTACCTTTAAGAAGATTCTTAGAGTGCAATTTGTTTTAAAAACTATGTTATCTCTCTCACATTCCTCTCCGGGACTCGGCTGTGCAGCTGCGGTACTGTCTGGCTGTGGCAGGACAGAGGAGGCTCCTGGTTTTTTTTTTCCTTTTTTTAGTTAGTTAGTTTAGCTAGTTAGGGCAGAGAATTGGGTGGGTTTTTTTTGTTTGTTTGTTTTGTTTTCCCTTTTTTTTTCCTTGGGACTGTTTGAAACTGCTCTGGACTGAAAAGCAGAGAAGAGCTGAAAGATTTCCTTCCCCCTCCCCCTCCCCCTCTGGGGCCTGGGACGACAGAGTTCTTCTCCAGCGCCGGAGGGACTGATAAAACTGAGAGAGACAAACTGATTCTATGGCAAGGACTTTTCTCAATTTGCCACTTTACTTCAACTAAAGGTTTTATTGTTTCATATTGTTTTCTTTTATTAAATAAATAAATAGTTTTTTCCACTTTTCTCTAAAAAGTCTCTTTTCGGACCAGTTGTGGGGGGAGGGGTTGTTTGGATCCTATTCGGAGGTTCCCTCCCAGAATTTGCTCTAAACTGGGACATTAGCACAGGAAAAGAAACTCAGATCTCAGAAAGCAGCAAAACAAGAAAAACAGATCATTAATATCTGGCCCACGCTACAAGAGGAAACTACCTAAAACTTGTAATCGAAAACCAAATGCATTTGGTCATGGAATGCAACTGATAAATAACTTATAAACCCTCTCAGTAAATATAAAAAACGTCTATTAAAACATCCCTACTCACAACTCTCAATTCTCTAATTCACTTAAAGGAACCAGTAAGTCAGGAGGAAGAAATTTTCTGGGAAAGACAGTGTTGTAAGGATTTTGCCTTAGATCAAAACACACTTATGTCTAACTCAGTATTTTCTATGTTTAGTGGAATTTTCTTTGTCTTTAATTTTGATATTTTTTATTTTAAAAAAAGAGGCTATAAGTCTGTTATACAGACTTCTTTTCAATAGAACTGAACAAACGATGAATTATAGCTCTCTATTTAAAGCACTGCAGATTAGTTCTCACAAGGATAGGTTCTAAGTTCAAAACAGCTTCATCAGAAACCAGACAAAAGCTAGCAGAATGAAATGTCACCTTGGAAAGCAATTTTAAAAAGTTGTTCTCTAGCACCCTTTTATCTCATAATAACCAATTTATAGACTCATAAATTATAACTATACATGCTGGACAAGCTGGAACACCAATTTGTTGAAAAGTGCATAGGGTCCTGAGCATGTCTGAGTCTGAACATGAGCCATCTGAACAGTGACCTTTGTCAGGGAAGGCAACCAACAGCATCTCAGAATGCATTAAATGAAATGCATCACTCCTCATTCAGCAAGTCTAGATACTACCTACAGCACTGGGACCCCAACACAGCAAGGACACACAGGCAAACGAGCTCAGTGGGAGCCCCATGGTGAACAGGACTAGAATTATTGCCTAGCAACACTTGCACAGCGGGAAGGACTTTTCTGCACCTCTCACCCCACCGAATAAGAGGGCTAGGGTTTTACACGAGGAGCTGGGAGGGGACACAGCTGTGACAGCTGACCCCAACTGATCAGAGGCATATCCCACACCACAGAGCAACATGGTCAGCATATAGAGCTGGGGGAAGAAGGAGGAAGTGGGGGATGTTAAGAGGAATGCTGTTTGTCCTCCCAACCTTCTGTTACATGTTATGGAGCCCAGATTTACTGGAGATGGCTGAACACCTGCCTGACAATGAGAAGTGGTAAATTAATTCCTTGGTTTTACTTTGCTTATGTGCGTGGCTTTTGCTTCACTTATCAAACTGTCTATATCTTAATCCAAGAGTTTTCTAGTTTTTTACCTTTTTTATTTTCTCCCAGCCTGGGAGAGCAAGTGAGCAAACAGCTGTGTGGGGCTGAATTGCCCAATGAATGCAGGTTATGAGCTGCCGTATAACAAATTCAGGGTATTCCATTGCTCACCCTAATTTTCGTAATTGGTCTTCATAAGCTCTTTCCCATTAACTAGCTTCTCTTCAATAATTCAGGTTGAAATTATCTATTCTTATTTTATATAAATTAATACTTTATAAAAGAGTGCATGTGAGAAGTAACAAGTTATTTTGCCTACCCAGAGCAAGGTATAGTCTCAATCACATTCAAGACTGAAACTTGCTAAGATTTCTTATCCAAACCTACAGTTAAAGGACTTTTTCCCCAAAGAGTTGAGTCCCTTTTTTCAGGGGGCTTTACAGTTTCTTTACAGTTTAAACTTTTACTTTCCTAATATTATTAGGTAGAAACACCAAAACGTACAGGTAACATTAGCTAGGAGAAAGACAAGGGGTAATGTGATCTTTATCCAGAAGTATTGGATTAAAAAAAAAAAAAAAATTGGACAATGGAGGATATTTGTTTTAATAAACATAAAACTTAATGTACTAAGATTTACTGTTAGACAAAGTTTGACTACATTTAAAATTTATAGGCAATTTTTTTGATCATAGCAATTAACCACCAGAATTAAATGCAAAATATGGCAGTTTTACTGATTTTTTTTCCTGCAAGTTAAGGATGTTTTTATTTTACTTTTTAAAATATAAAAGAAAAGTCCTAATTTAAGTAGGATTTAATTATGGAAGTCTAACATTTTGTACTATGGTGAAAGTCTTAAAATGAGGGAAGCAAACTTTGTAACTAAATTTTATTCTTCAATTGTAGTAACTCCTTATAGCAAATGTATATGTCATTAATGATGTCCCAGAGGTGTGTGAACCGTTATCTTTTAAACACAAAATAAACTTTTACAAATATTTGTCACAGTTGGTGAAAAAGCGCCTTACCATGTACTCTTCTTCAAAGTCCTTCATGTAGGTTTGGCAAGACAGCTGCATTCTTTCTAGTCAAGGGAGAAGTCCCTGTCAAGTTAATAAAGTGATGTAGTTGCTTTTTCCCCCATGTTATCTAATTTTTGATTTCAATAATGTACTTATAAGGGGCATCAAGTAGTCATTGCCTCTTTATGCTGAATGCAGAGCTTCACTAAAGTATCAGTTTCTCTCTCTTTCAATTGCCATAAAAGATAAGTTGCATGAAGAAAGGCTACCTGAACAGAGTAGTGCTTTGAACAGTTGTCAGTTCAGTCAAACTGGCCAGAGAAATCCATTTTCTGAACCACAAATTACTACATGCACTAAAAAAAGTCTTGTCCCCACAGCCTTTTCAGTTCTTTTCTGAGAGAAGCTGCCTGTCCACAGCCTTACCATTTACTGAGGTCAACACTACAACTGTCTTCTGATCTTGTCAAAAACATAAGACTCGTGGTTTAAACACTTTATGGCTTACATTTTAATACAAATAGTTTGATCCAGTAGCTTTTGTTATTTTTGTACCCAGGTCTGATAGAATCAGTCTGTTCTGGTTTTCTGTTTGTTTATTTGGTTGATGGCTATTTTTTTTTTCTTTTTAAATAGAAAGCACAGGAGAAATTGACCAAGTAGATTGATAAGTGGGTGATTTGTTTTTAATAACATTTTTGGACATTTCTTTTTATTTCTGAGTCAGTTATTCTTCTTACTCCCTCCTCTAATTTCTCTGCTTCTTTTTTTCTTCTGCCACTCCTTTGAAAGAAACAACCAGTGACTCTACAATAGAATTTTCTGTTGGATTTGAGTTTGCTATTTAATTATATTCAACAATTCTGTTCAGAGAGAAAAACATATATTGCAGTTAAAAGAAAGAAAAACAAATTTTATTGGTACTATAAAGTTGATCTTTCAACCTGCTCAAAAATAGGGAAAGTCTTCGGAGAAATACCAGGCAACAGTCAGGGTATTTTAAATAGCCTATGCTGCATAGAGAGTAGTTGCCATTGTCATAGAGATAACTTCAGAGGTTCCGAAGCACACAATGCAAATGATAAAAAGAAAGAAAACACAAAACACCATAATATTGATCAATGAAAAATGCTAAATAATAATAATAAAAAAGTGCAGACATGAAAATGACTGGATAGAAAATTAAAGATGCAAAAGGAAAAAAACCCAAAACTTTCAACTGAAGAAAAAGTAAGCAGGCAAGCACTGAACATAAAATAGATGTAATACTGATATTATTGAAGATCCAATGTTAGGTAAAGATATGTATTGGTGTAGAAATAGAAAGGTGAGGATGTTTGGATTCCATTCCTACTCTGAGTATCACTGGCAAATCCCATAAAATATCAAGATCAGTTCTGATAAAAAGTTGTAATAAAAAGCAAAGAAGAAACAGAAAAAGGGAGATATATCCAAAAACTTAAATTAAGAGATTTGCAGGTTCATGGTGCACCTTGCTAATTTTGATGAGTGATTCCATCAGCCAACTTTAGTTCCATTTATGATCAATGCTAGAAATTGCTAGTGGTGCTTCAATTAAATCTCTGTTAAACAAAAAGCTGTTTCCTGTGCAGAATGGGCACTTTGTTTTTAATAAAAAATGGTGTCTCTGTCTTGCAGCAAGTACTGATATCATCTCCCATTGTTTGCATCGTTATCACAGTGTAATTAAATATAGAGATACAAAAAATGAACATGCTGCTTATGCATGGAAATTTCATTCAATAAGGTGTTTTTAATGCCTTGAAACAGTTTTATGAGAGCCTGCAAGGTTTTCTCTCTTTTTGTTTGTTTGTTTGTTTGGTGTGTTTTGTGTGGTTAGTTGTTTGTTTTTGTCTTGATTGAATCTGGATTTTAAAATAATCATACAAAATGGGGCTTTTTTTTGGTAAACCCCTCTGGATGAGATCCCTTCCCTCCAGCAGGTTGATGCCGCCAGACAGCTTGACATCACTGGCAATTTACTGAACTTGTATTCAGTCCCACTGTCCATGTTGCTGAATAAGATATCCATGGAGGGTTTCGCAGATATGCTGGAGAGATTAGGATGCTGATATGTCTCAGTAGCCTGGGAGTACCATTTAATCTTCATGGTTGGCTTTAAGATATCAAGAAACAAGAGTCTTTATCTTCAGGACAGGAGATATCCTTCTCCTTGCAATGAGCTGGGGTCTTTTAGGCATATTTACTTAATTCTGCCTATGCCATCTACGAAGCAAATTATATGTTTCTTAAGAAAGTTAATAAAATTTAATATTGTTAAGAAAGTTTATGCGGTTTCCTGCTATAAAGGCTAATTGAATACAATGGTTGGAGAAGAAGATTTTTCAAGCATAGGTTAAAAACAGACAGAAGTTAAAAAATAAACACAGTAAATAGTAATGATAATGATGATGGTAATAATAGTAATCTTCTGCCCTAGGAAGCTCACACATCTCACATCATATCAGTCGTATGCCCTCTGAAGACAGAATCATCAGATTACTCTTACATGACTGTATTGGTTTAGCATAAATGGTAAGAAAAACCAATTGTTAATCCATTTTGGAACTAACAGCTAAGCTGGCCAATCAGGTAAAAGGTGTACACCCTCTGGGACACCGCTTAAAAACAGGAATCTTGGGAGACCCGCCCTCTTTCCGCGGACCCCTGCCATGAGGTAATATCGCGGCCGGGCTGGGAGGGCCCCGGGCCCAGGGGCCGGCTGGCCCCGGGAGGCCCCGGGAGTCCCCGGGAGCCGCGGCCGGGCCGGGAGGGGGCCCGGACTCCCA
>WBMY01000667.1:291188-315775 GCA_013397315.1 Donacobius atricapilla | reverse complement strand
CGTCTGACATTCCCATTATTTTGGCTAGAGCTGGAGTTCAGGATGGGTGGCCCATAGTTACCTAATTCACATACAGAAGCACAGAATCTGGGGATGGCCTAGGCTGGAAAGCACCTCTGCAATTTGTCTTGACCCACCAGCTGCTGAGAGCAGGATCTGCTTGAGAAGTTTGCTCAAGGCTATGTCCACTCAGGTGTTTATTAACTCAAGGGATAGACTCCGCAGTGTCCTGGGCGACCTGTTTCAGTGTCTGACCACCCTCATAGTTAAAAAAAACCCAAACCAAACAAACAAAAGCCAACCAACCAAATAATGCCCACCCACACAAGGCCAAAACATAGCAAATTTTCAGTTTTTTATTTTCTTTTAATTGCAAAATCTGTGACATTGAATTCCTGAAAAAACAATGGAGAAGTAGAAGGAGCTCTGTGGCAAAATTGGAAGAGCATTGCCACTAAAAAGGCTGGTACAATCAGGAAGGAATAAATGGCTATTTAAGAACCTAAATAATATTTGTCTTAATTTTTCAGGCAATGCAGAATGCTGGCTTGAAGGCTCTTCTGACTGAAGACTCAAGTCACTGGAAGCTACAGACAGAAAATCAAGAAATAAAAACAGTCAAAAAGGCCTTGGAATAGAAATTAAAGCCAAAATAGAAAGATACATCTCAAATGCACGTGGTGAGATTCTGAAATAATTTGTGATTTTATTCCAATGTCAGTTTCAGAAACATGGCAATATATACCTGGAACAATATACCCTCCTCTGTTAGACTTTTCTTTAATAAATAGATTCCTAAAGTTTATTTCCTGCCTGGCTCATTCTGCTGTTACCAAAAACATCTTGGCAAACAAATTAAGAATGGTTTGTAAATTTTGCATGCATGTACAAGGTAATGAAAATGTCAAGGTACTGCACTGGTTTTCACATAAGTAGTTTTTCTCCATTTAAGAACCTTTATCAGTACAGCAACAGAGTCTCTTCTCTGTGGAGTCTGAGACTATAATGGGAAAAAAATTATTTCATTGATGGAGTTTAAATCAATATTCTGCAGGTCAATTAAAATTCAAAAATTGTTAAAATGTCTTCTGTTTTTTTTTCTTTTTTTTTCTGAGTGTGGTTAGATTTATAGAAGAGAATTCCATTCACTGTATAGATTTTATTTAGTTTCAGTCTCTGTTTTTATTATAATTCAGAATCAGAATAATGTAAGAATTATCACCAGCTACTTTTGTGCAACTTCTCTATATTCAGTTACATACCCCCACCTTCAGTCTTAAGTAAATGCTAACCCAATTATATCTTTGACTAAATTCAAACTGACTGATGGACTCAAAAATGATACTAAGAAGATGTGACTCTTACCTGATTTTTGAAATGTACCAGAGAAAGTTAGATGCTCCTTTGCACTTTTCGCCTTAACACAATTTATAAATAAATTCCACAAAAGGAACACTAATTTCCTGCAGTTCATCTTAAGAAGAATGTTAGTGAGGGCACCTTTGATTTAGTACATAGAAATGTACTAAAATGTGCATGCTGGAAAAAAACCCTACATCATCTGAAATAAATTAGGCTGGCTCTTTGCCTGTACCTTCAAATTACTCTTGATTTTATATTTAATTGCACAGGATAGGACTTCCCAAAGCTTGCAAAGAAGAATAACATTTTGGACAAGATGGATTAGAGATGAAGTGTCAAAAAAGCAATAGATGCTGATAAATTTGCAAGATTTTAAAAGCAACATTGGGCCATTATTTGAGTGAATAATGGAACAGTGATTGCACTTGTTAAGATATGCACGCAGTATTCATTTGAAACCATACAGTTCATTTCAGTGGAGTTTATTTTTTGTTGAAAAAATGGGATTTGAGGATCTTGTCCCTCACAATTAATGTTAATATAGTCAACTTTTTAATGTTTTATATTTAATTGACATACTCCTTATATTTACTTGGCACTTGGTGCTTGTGAAGAAGTTCTAAAAATAACCCACAGTTCAAAAAGAACAATATGTTGATGGGAAAGTCAGAGAAGAGTAAAAGCACATGTATGCTATGGCATACAAATGTAACCAAAAATTGAGGGAAAAGTTCTTGAACAGTCATAAACACATTAAAAAACAAACAAAATTAAACAAAACAAAATAAAACAAAAGCCCAAGCAAACAAAAACACTCATGAAAAAATCACCCCAAAATTTTTTTTTACAAACACAGGCAACTTGCAAAGTATAACTTAAATATACCCAAGTTTGTTGCATCTAGTTCACTCTGCTTTGGAAATATACAAGATTTTCCTAATTTTCTTAAAGCTATTCCCCAAGATGTTTTACAATCTCAGTATATATAAACAGTAGTGAGGAACAATACAGCACTGTCTAAATTAAGGCTGTTCCATCCTTCTCTCAGTAGGGACTACAAGCTAGCATAAAGCAACATGATTAAGAATTCATTTGTTTCATGGTTCAACGGGAGCTGAAATGATTAAGCTCCTTTATCATGTTTCTGTTCCTATGTATATTTTAAGAATACTTCTGCTAAAGAAAAAAAGCAAGAAAACAGAAGCGAAGCAACCTCCTCTTCAAAGCGTGGCAAATTTTTACTTACCTACTCTATACATATGTTTCCATTTGATAAATGCTGCTTAAACCAAGAGAAATCACTGGCTGCAGAAATGTCTCTGTGTGGCGCAAGAGAGAGAGACTGCAAAGGCAGTTTTCAAGTCCTTATCTGCAAAGGGAAGGAGATTATTGCCTTAACCTCTGTCATCAGTATGAGACCTACTTTAATGCTCGTAAGGCTCAAAAGGACTTATGAAGTGGTGAAAGGCTGAGCTAGATGGGCTGTGTCTTACTGCCAGCGTCTGGCTCTCCAGCAGGGGAGCTTGCGCCGGGGCAGCAGGCGCCCGAGCGCAGTGGCACCCTGCTGCCCCCAGTGCAGACTCAAAAGATGTTTTCTTGCCTTTGGCAATTCACATTCAGAAGGCATGGCTAACACCGACATGTGAAGCTCACAAACATATAAAATTACCAGGCATCGGTCTCTTCTTTTTCATCCAAAAAATTGTCACACTAAAAAGAAGAGAAACCTAGGTTTCCCTGTCCTGTCTCCTGAAGCCTGGCTGTGATGACCTACCCACCTAAAGGGTTCACCAGCAACCAGTCTGGCTTTGCAGAATGGAGTGGACTATTTAGGCTTGGCTTCAAGCATATTATTTTATTTGATTCTAAATAAGCCACCACATAAGAGCATAGAAAAATAAAAAATAAACAGAGGGCACTCCAATTTTCCACTTCAGTTTGTAAAGCTTACATCATTTTTTTTTTCTGTCATTATGCCCATGCTCATAAGATTTCATTCAGAATTTTTTTGCAAGTTCTGAAAAGGTTTATAGACACTAGGAAACTGACTTGCTATTTTGCAGATTTTTACATTTATGCATTTTTTGTATACCTATATCTTTGAGAAATGCAGAATTTCTGCAACATAGCTAGGCTCCAGCCTTGCACTATTGCACATGTAAGGTTAACATGTATTAACAACGTTGGAGACCTACTTAATGCCCAAATATTTTGGGATTAACTCTCCATTTTTAAACAATGATTTGAAAGTTATTTATAAGTACCAAATTCCAAAATCTAGGAAGAAGGCAGAAACAAGGAGAAAATTTGGCGTTTTATAAAAGTGATCATTTATAAAATGTAGTTTCTCATTTATTTTTTTCTACTGCTTTCTCTGTCAAATACTTCCATTCATTTTAACCTATGAACTGAATGTTGCTGCTATAAGATCAGTAAATATATATTCCCTAGGCCTTATGTTTTAATAACGCAGTACATATTACTTTGGGAAAAAGATACAAGATTTGTTTATGTGGATGCCTGAAGTGAGAATCAACAATGCTATGTGTTCAGAAATACTAGCTAAAATATTTTCCCTTTTTAAAGTCTTTCCTCATGCTGAAAATATAAATTAGCTCTTTGAAGTTTTCATGACATGCAGAGATAAAAGCCAGCCCATAAAAAAAGAGTGTTGAAAATTAGGATCAGAAATTAGAAATTGAAATGAGAAAAGGAGAAAATCATCTTACACCTGTGAACCTTTGGCTCTTCCAATATATCTTTTGTTCTAGCCTAATTCATATAAAATATGCATAACACTTTTATGGACCTTATCTTTGCATCTTATTGCAGGTAGAAAATTTAAAGGTGTGAGTAAGAATTTTTTATTTTCTGTATCTTTGAATATAAGCCTTTTCTTTAAATTTTCCTTCTCTGATGTGAGGGAGTGGACAGATGTGATACACATGCTTCTTGAAATGTAGTATCTTCATTCACTTTGTTGAATTCACCACTCATAAAATAAATAATGGAGTGGTCTTACCCCTGTGCAAACCTTCAAAAAACTCAGGAAGTTGTTTTTACTACCATTTGTCTAACTCTGTTAAGACAGGTAGTGAATATAAGTAGCATATTTCTGCAGTCAGCTGGGAAACATCTGGGGTGAGACTAAAAACCTCACACCACAGCCTTATATCAGCTGCCATGTCACCATGCACAAATCCATCTGTTCACACAAAAGTGCCTCACAAACATTTCATCCTTCCTAGTTTTCTACTTAGTCTTTCAAGTTTCTTGTTTATATTCTGTTTTATTTCAAGAGGCATAAAATAAAAAATTAAAATACATATTGTGAGTGGGCAATGAAAGGAGAAAATTAATTTAATATATTTCTTTTTCATATGCAGCTATGCCTTTTGACAAAAAGGCTGGGAACATAAAAAACCCTGTGATCTCAGAGACTCATACCCATGACCCAAGGTACACTGTGGGAGATAGTGGGAGATATTGAAAAGCCATTTTAGATGGAGCATTGAGAATTAAGAAATGCTTAAGAAATGCTTTCTACTTTTTGGTCAAAAGGTTAAAAAAAGTTACTAAGTGGACTAGACTTGATAATGTGCTTTTCACCTCGGTTTATTTCCCACTTCTGCCAAAATCTCAGTGGTATCTAGATTCCTTTTTTCTTTAAGGGAAAAATTAGTTTATAGGGTTGGTTTTTTTTTTTTTTCATGAAAAACATCCTAAATCTGCAAACTAGCAGCATTCAGATTTGCAACTACTTGATACATTTTTCCCTAAGGCACCTACATCTACTTCTCTCAGTACCCCAGAATAGACCCTTATTATGCTTCCCTGAAGATATATGCATCATCAATTCTCTTGGCTCCCGTTTCAACAAACTTGGGATATTTTAAAAGGATACAGAAACCATTAAAAAGAAATGAAAAAAGATATAGGAACATGAATCATTTATAATAGTCAATAATAACCTATTTTTATTTACTATTAACTGTATTTGTCTCAAAAAAAAAGATTTTTTTTTTCCCTGAATGCTGACTTATAGTCATCATTATCTCTTCTTTACATATGGGAACATTTGTACTTGAATATTCACTCATCAAATTACATTCATAAATTTTCTAAAGAACTAAACTTTATAATAGTGAAAAAGCACAGGCCTGTTTGATGCATTCTAGGCTACTTTTATACTCCCACTAATATACATCAAAAACTAATGAAAAATCTCTTGAACTATGCAAAAAATTCTTATTAAGATCTGTATATTGACTGGGAAAAATATTGAAACCTAATGTGCCTGAAAAACTTAATGACTAACTCATGAACCAGCTTGCACAAATTTGCATTTCTCTTGGGTTTTTGTGGTGGTTTTGTTTCTTGTATCTATGAAAAACAATACTTAATTGCCTTCATAAAAGGAAGAGTGTTAATATCTTCCTCAGATTTTCCAGCCAGTGAAGCCCTGTAAAAGTCTCATACTTTTGGCACTATCTCTCAAAATTCTTGGACTGTTAAAATTCCCAAGATCATTCATAGGAAGATAACAGTATTTAAAGCATGTATAAAAAAATTGACAATACTGGTGTGGTTTTAGTTATTGTTTATTATTGAAAAAACTCTCCTCCAGATATTTCTTTTTATGTACAGCTATAGATATAGACATAGATATGGATATGTTTTAATGTAGAAAGAGAAAGGAGTTATTGAATAAACATGGAGTAAAACAATGATTATAAAATTCTAATGATATGACACATTTCAAATCAGAAAATACAAAGTCTACTCAGGACATCACTTATAGATACTGTTTTATAGAAAAGGAGTTGCTGTCCAGCAACTACACCTGTCACACCAAGTAAATTTCACTCCACTTTTTTTTTGAAGATTCTATGTTCCAATACACACATCAGAAAAACACCAATCATGGATAAACCATTTGCTCTTGCTCTCTCTACAAAGAGCAGCTCTGGATAAAAATTACCTAGATAAGTACTGCTTTTCTTATTTTTTTATTACCTTTTGTCTGTTTACTAGTTCTTCTATTTTGCTTTATTTCCTCAATATTAATCTGTCCTTTTAGCTTTCATTTGCAACAAAAAACAGCTAATTCATTATGACCTTGAAGAAAGATCATGTCCTTATGTTTACATCTAGAACTACACCTAGGGGAATTTCAGTTTTTAGCTAAATTGCTAAATTGCTAAGTATATAAATGTTTAGGCACCACTAAGTGATCTCCATTTTTGCAGAGTTCAATAAAAAGAAAATGGTGATCTGTTAAAGCAAATGAGGGACAGTTAGTGGGATTATTCTGCATGGAAAAATGACGTTTTTAAAATATTGATGTTTGCAAGTGGTATATCATGTCTACATCCCCTATTTACTACACAGAGAGAGTCTAGATCTAGAGGTACAAAGGGGTTTGTGTTCCATGTTAGTGCATCCACACTGTGCATCATTACCCTGTGTGATAACCCCTGTGACTTTATGATAGAATTACTGGTTTTCATGCATTTTTCTGAAATTTCTGAAGTAATGTGAAGCTTTGCTGAAGATCACTACTAGCATATTGCATATGACACAAAATGAGAGTCTAGTTTGCACATTCTGGAATGCAGGATGCTCGTGGCTCTTTGAAGGTACAGACCTGGTGAGAGACAGAGAGGTGATTAGATGAGAAAGCAGGACTTGCTGCAGTCTCTTAGTGGTCATTTGTCCCTGGCTACAGGACGCCTCTGGGCATCACCCAGCTACCTGACTGCATCGGGGCATCTCAGACCACTCAGACTTATCTGAAATAAACTGAATTACAAAGGTGATATTTTCTTTTTTGTAGCATTTTTTTTGACAGATGATGAAAACCATGATAGTGCTGGCTGACTTGAGGCTTTGTGATTAATGAATATATGTGACTTATTCTGAAAAATTAATAAAGAAAACAGTGAAGAGTTGAAATAATAACCCCTCCAGTAAGGATACTGTAGGAGCCAAGAGAAATGATGATTGGTTCCACACAACTAATATACAGGGGCATGGCAGGGCAAGTTCTACATAGATGAGGCAGAGCACTGCTTCACACCCCACCTGCTGGAGCCTCTGTTCCAGCCCCAGAGCTCCCCAAGCCACTGGCACAACTAAAATCCCAGCTGGGGTGAGACCAGAGCAAAGGCCATGGCATTGGTCTCACCTACCCCATTGCCTCAGACTTCACAGCAACTGAGACCACACTGGATCCAGGGCAGTAACTATTGATCTTTCTCTCTCCTTTCTCTCTTTCTTGTCCTAACTTCCTCTTCTCAAAAACTGGGTAATTTTGCTAAGTTGGTGCTCTGTGAAGCACCTTAGTGTGAGTAGATGATGCTTTAAAATTTGCCCAGTACCTTATTCTCTATTGTTTGCAAGTACAATTTGCTGTTAAACCTCCTGAGAAGTTTGCTGTTTTCTCCCATTCACTGCTGAGGGAGCTGAAATACCTAAGCCGCTTCAAAACCTGTGTCAGGTGACCTCACGGTGTAACAGACCCCAAATGTACTTTTGAGTGCTTTGTAAAAGCTACCACCCGAGCACCAGACACTGCATAAAATGGCCAAGCTGTCAGGTGCAGATATGACATGTCTGAAAATAGCAGGAGTGCCCTGTTCACCTTCTCGCAGTTTTAACTTCTGGGTCTGGGCTTTGATTTGGGCATACATTTGTGGGTTTTAGAACAGGACTCACTACCTGCCTGTCATGTAAAGCAAATTTCAGGTCATATGTCAGTGCATGGGATGGCTGCAGCACAAAAATCCCATGTGGCTCCATGGGAATGTGCTGTTCCCAGAGCTGCACTGAGTTGTGTCTCCAGGAGAACCTAGGAACAGAAGGACGATGTCACAGTGTTGAAAACAGTAAGGACACAAGGGTTCCAGCCAATCTAACACTGTAGGCCTACTCTTATGACAATATTTGCAGTACTCTCCAGTTCTACTACACCAAGCCAGTTAGGATCATTTAGACTGGAAAAGACCTTCAAAATCATCGAGTCCAACTATTAACCCAGCATTGTCAAGTCCAATACTAACCATGTCCGAAGTGTCATATCTACATGTTTTTTTTAATAGCTTCAGGGATGGTGACTCAACTATTGCCCTGGGCAACATTTTCCAGGGCTTGACAACCCTCTCAGTGAAAAAATTTTTCCTGATACTCAATCTGACCTCCACTGCTCCTCCTGGGTGCTTTGAGTGAAAGCCAGCGGTAGATTTATGACTCTTGGGACTGAGTCTGTTACTAGCAAAAAATCTAACTTTATTGGCATTTAACAATTTTGTGGTTTATTCCTTCCCATTCCCTTGAATTCTGTCAATTCATTTATATCTGCTGCTAAACTGTGTTGTCAAGAAAAATTGTCAAGAAAAGCTGATTTCAGTAATTATGTATTGTTTACTTTGCACTGAGGTTTTTTTGAAAGTATTCCTGCTCCCAGAATCACTATTGTATCTCAGAATAGGATCCATCTTTTACTCAATAATTCATCTCCCTCTTGTTCTTTAGGGCTGAAGTGCAAGATTATGTTTCAAATAATTTAGTTTTGTACAGCTTTGTACTCAAGCATTCATGAGGCAGAAACTTGTTTATGTGAGAACTTCAGCTGATGTACACTGAATTTGGAGACTTTGCTAATGCTGACTAGATTAGCATGCAAATAGCTTTTGATGTCTCTGCTCAAATTAACATTCCTATCACCTTATCCCTCAAGATAACTGTTTCTCCTGGCTAAACATCAAAACTGGATGTCAGTATTTCCCAAGATCTTAAATTTAAAAAGACAGAGCCCATATTTACCAATAATTTCTTCATTTCTAAAGTGAATCCCCAGTAGATGAAGCTCCATCTGGCATAGCTATTAACTACATTTTGCCTGCTCTATAATCACAGTGCAATTCCACTGCTTCACAAAAAGGATTGCATTTCTTCACTGATACATGTCCACCATAAAGGAATGGATGATGCCAGTAGTAGTCGGGGGTTTTCTCCTTTTTCTTTTGTAATTTTCTTTCCCTCCAGTAATACTCAAATGTATAGAAAGCAAATCTTGCCAAGTCCAAATTTTCTGGAATTTTAAATTAAATTTCACTTTTAGCCCTTTTTTCTCTCCCTCTCTTGAAAAAGAATGAACCTGAAAACAAAATGCCTGCCATACCCTTCACAGCTCAGGCTTTTTGCAGCCACTACAGCTTATTTCTCCCTCTCACCTGATTCCAGTGTAGCACTCTCTGTTCTTTCTAGACAGCCAGCAAGCGTATTTTATTTCCTTAGGTACCATCTCCCCTCTGATGCTGCAGCTCCTCCTGCCGACTGAAGCCTCTTTTCTCTCCCAGCACTGCAGAATTACTCTGTCAGGTACAAAGGCAGCTGGCCCTTAGAATTCAAACCTGATGAATGGTACCTTTAACAATTGACCATTACAGCCAATATTGTTGCTTTTATCACAAGAAATAGAATGCATCAATCTGTATTTGTTATCACTAGAGGAGAGAAATAAGAATATCTATGGTCATTTTTATAGGTTTTTTTCAGTGTATTGGTAAGATGGGCAGCATGTTTTTATGTTCTATGACTCTTGATAGCACCTTTTTAATAACTTAGGTGACATTACTAATTTCTCTGATTTTTGTACTTTTTCTGTATGCACTTTCTCCAGAAAGAATTATACAAAGGCCCCTTGAAAATAACACTTTTGATCCATATCTTTTTAATGGGGCAATATTTCATTTGGAAACATTTAGCTAATTCTTTCCAAGGCTTTCAGCTCATGTTCATCAGATCAATAGGAGTGGTCGTGATCATAAACTATGTATAAAGCACGTTCCTACACCAGCATGTCTGAATCACCGTGTACTGTGTACTGAAGCTAATAAACTACCTATTTCGGTTTCAGTGATTTTAGAGTGACTACACATTTGTTATTTGAGTGTTTAGTGAGCTTTTAGTGCAAAGTTATTTCCCTGGTTTTGGCTAAAATAAGTTGCTTCTCTTCTTAGCAGCTGATAAAGTGCTGTTTTTAAGATTTAGTATGAGAATGATGTTGATAACACACTAATGTTTTCTTTTTTGCTGAACAATGCCTACCCTAAGCCAAGGACTTATCAGCGTCTCCTGATGTGCCACTGCAGATCTGCACAAGAAGCTGAGCCGTAGCATTGCCATGACAGCTGACTTGAACTGGCCAAAGGGATATTCCATACTATAGAACTTCATGCTCAGTTGGGAGATTGGGCCCAAAAGGGCCAGTAGCTGCTACAGGATGGGATGGGCATTGGTCAGTGGGTGGTGAGCAATTCCACAGTGTCATCTGTCAGCAATTCTATCATGCATCATAGTGCCTCTGTCTTGATTTCTATTTCTCTCTCTCTCTCTTTCGTTCAATGCAATTACCATTATTAATATTAGTATTTATTATTTCTAGTTTATTTTAATTTAATTCAATTATTCAGCCATTCTTATCCCAACCCGTGGGTGTCATCATTTTCTGATTCTCCTCTCTCTTCCAGCAGGGAGTGGGAGGAGTGAGTGAGCAGATGCGTGGCACTTATTTGCTGACAAGGGTTCACAACAGCTATCCCAGATATGTCTAAACTATCCTTCCATCATAATCATCTTAGAGCTGTAACTGTATCAGTGGTCTAAACATGAATACAAAGATATAAAGCTAGATATGCATCACTAGCTGATTACCCAAAAATGTGTGTTTTACCATAGCAAGATAAAATAAGATTCCTTACAAAGAGAATGGGGACTTTGGGGTTGAAAATTGCACTTTACCAGCTTTTGATTCCATTTGAAAGATAAGTACAGCATGCAAAGAGAAAGTCTTCTAATATGTATATGTATTTTCAGTCACTGTGTTTACTGAGGTGTCATCCAAATAGTGATAGACTCTGGCAACACTTTATAAAATGAATCTTTATTGATGCACTAAGGACAATGACCAACAACACACCCATATGACAACTCACTCACAATGAATAATATAGGAGGGACTTACTATCCTTCCATTTTTTTTTTTTTCTTTTTGATTACTAGGGTACTTTCCCAGAAATGTACTTTAGTTTGTACTTTCCTTGAAATGTACTTTAGGTTATACAAATTACGGTGGTACTTAAATCTGTTAAAACTATTATATACATGCTTTAAGTTCAAGAAGTTTGAATATCCCGACTTCTTAATAAAGAGGAATACATGGTGGATTTTTTTCACTGTGTAACAGAACAGTATCTTGAACTTTGGTCTATTAGATGAGCTGAATTCAGCATTTCACAGACATCCATCAAAAGTCTTTAATATGCACTGATTCACAACAGAATCCCAGTGCAAAATAGAAATATAAGATTTTACAGACTGCTGGGTTTTGTTGGGTTAAAGGTACTTTTCTTTACAGTGCTATGAGGTTGTGGTTTGGGCACACAGAGGTATTTTTGTTATTGCTGAGCAGTGCTTGCACAGAGCTGAGGTCTTTTCTGCTTTTAGTATTGCAACGCTGGTGAGGAGACGGGGCATGCATGTTGGGAGGAAGAGGCACAGATAGGGCAGCTGAGCCAAAATGACCAAAGGACAATTCCACACTATATAAAATAATGCAGAGTCTATAAACTCAGGGGAAGAAGGAAGACAGAGAGTGACATTTGGAGTGATGATGTGTATCTTCCCAGTCACATTATGCCTGATGGGGCCTGACTGTCCTGGGGATGACTGCCCACCTGCCTGCCCATGTGAAGCAGTGAATTAATTCCTTGTTTAGCTTAGTTTGCATGAGTGGCTTTTGCTTTCTCTATTAACCTGTCTTTATCTCAATCCACAAGTCTTCTATCTTTTACCCTTCTGATTCTCTCCCCAGCCCGCTGGTGGAGGAGTGGGCAAGCAGCTGCGTGGGGCTTGGCTGATGACTGGGGTAAAACCACAACACGGACAATCACAAATGCAAGCGTGTTCACTGTAACTTGTATGATTCACACAGGAATGACTCCTTTTAGATTTAATTTGTAATAACTTTGGATATAAGTGTGTACATTTCAGTACTGTGCTCGTAAGAGGAATGTAGGCTCATCATCCCATGGAAGAAATTAAAAGGAATTTCAAGTTTAAAATTCAAAATTCAAATTTCAATCTATTCAAAATGGTTCCAAGATTCATTCCATCTTAATTGGCTACTTCTAGCAATGCAAACTAGCATCTTATTTGCTACCCTTGCCACAGTCATTCCTATGTTTAAAGGATTCTTTTTTAAATTTTTTTAAACTTGTTTTTTTTTTAAGAACTGGATGAATGTCAAAATATTCTCTTTGTGGGCAAGTAAACACTCTTTGATCAGTATTTGAATGATGATAAAACCATTCTGAGTGTCTCTGATAAAACCCCTTCTCCCTAGTGACCTCTTTACTCAACTGAAGTTTTAAATCACACACCCCAGCCGAAAAAGTGAAATGAAGATTTAAATGAAAAATCAAAATACAAAATGTTTTCTTTTGCTTTTCTTTCCCCTCACTTTGGGTTTTTTTTTTTGTTTTTTTGGGGGGTTGTTTGTGGGGTTTTTTATGTTTTTTCTTTGGGGGGGGTACAGGTTGTTTGTTTTTTTCTTTCTCTCTTGAAAAGATTCTGTGTGTTGCTTGAGAGAACCCAATATATCATAAAAGCTTTTCCATCTGGAAAGGTTTTACTGCTCCAAATCTCCAGACTCCCACTGGTCTTAACTTTCCAGTATATTAAAGCCATAAAGCCATTTTAACAGGCACAGTCGGATTAGTTCAGTAAAGGGGGGATTGTCTGATAATGGAGAGCTGCTGTAGCAATGTATTTGCCTCCCCATATCTGTTTGGCATTGAAGAGGTACACATGGAATAGGTTCTAATCCTAGCTTCCCTTTTTCACTAGTTTTTGGCTGCAAAAATTCATTTTTGGTTTCACTGGCTGAGGGCAAAAATTGTAAATGCACAAGAGCCACCCTATCTTACTATAAAATAATCAAATATGCTGAGTTGGAAGAGACCCACCCGGATCATCGAGTCTAACTCCTGGCCCTGCAAAGGACATCCCCAGAACCACACCAAGAGCCACATATGCCTGACAGGCTTGGTGCTGTGATTACTTACCCGAGGACCTCCAGTGCTTAACCATCCTCTGGGAGAAAAACCTGTTCTTGATATCCAGCCTAAACCTCTCCTAAATCAGCTTCCTGCTATAAACACTAGTATTTGTATAACCATAAAAGTAATTCAGAAAAGTGATACCACTTTCTTTTTCTTTCCTCTTTAATTTATTGCAACCCTTCTTTGGATGTGCCGTGCAATTAAGTAAAATTCAAAAAGCAAAAATGTAATGGGGTAAGAGACATGTCCTTACAGTGGCACGGATTTTTCAAAACATGGGCAAAAAGAGAAAGGTGAAAGTTTTGGAGTTCCTGAGCTCTGGCTGGTACTGTGACCTAAAGCAACGATTCTCTGATCTATAATTCCACTACTGAATGTATTTCTATTAAGTTTTTGATGAAACTGAAACTAAATCATTACAAGAATAGCCAAGATTTTTTTCTTGTAATTTTTAAATCCATATCTATTTCTCCTGTGAAGAGATAGGTGTGTAATCTTCCTTATGAAAATTATTTGGGAGGAAATAATCTGTAAAATAGTTATTTAGATACAGAGTATTATCTATCATATATTTAAAACAAACAGCTTTTTAATGACATCTTTAAATGGAAATCTGTTTGAGAACAACTTAGTGAACATTGAAAGACAAAATGAGCTTTCACTGCACTGTCATTACCCTGGAATGTCCTGTTAATTCTTGAAAGATTCTCAGAATTTCCATTTTATCATTTATTATAACATGAAATGTCACTTTCAAGGCAAACTAGGGAGAAAAAAAGTAAAATGTCCTAGAAGTCATGTGTGTCTATATCTATTTGTCTATCTATCTAGCTACCTATCTACCTACCTCTCTCAGACATGACTGATTATACAGACATGGAATGACAGATGTTACTGTGTCTTACCAGCTTCAGTGTTTGCCAAGGTATTCCAACCAATTTTGCAGGTTTCCTCTTGTAATAATGTCTGTCCTGTACCGCTAATGCACAGCAGATAAGCTTTCTGGTTAACAAGTGTTTCAAGCATGTTTATGTACCTGTAAATATAGAGAGTAAAAGTAAGAGCAATAAAAGCCCCAATTCTGCAATTACAGCTCTGATAGCAGGCTCACAGACCTTGTCTGAGCCCTTTATCTCTAAAAACCTAGAAGGCCACAAAATTCCTGCAGAAGTGGAACTTGTCCTGCAGAACCAACCATAGGATAAAGGCTATATACATGTTTTCAAAAAAGTATGCCTACAAATCTGCTCACTCTGTTGCTCAGTCAAAAGAGGGAGCTGCTTGCCAATTTTCTTTTGTATTACATTCTTCCAGTAAGGGAAGCTATTGATCTGAAAGGAATGGATATTGGTTGATTCCTGGGAAGAAAAGAGAAGCTTGATTTGCTTTGCTCTTGCTTTTTGTCTGAGGGATAACCACATATTAAAACACGGGGTCTGCATTTAATAGACTTGAAAACACCACTTTCAAACTGTTTAGAAAAACAGGCATCAGTTAGGACCTACCAGGTTTCTTTCAGTGGGTTTAATTTTATTATAGCTGATACTAATAAGCACACAATATGTAGTACTGCTGAATATCAGCTTAATATTTTGCTGAGATATGGGCATTATGCATTATAATTTGCTTCACACTAAGCTTATTTTGCAGTCCAAGGATCAAACTGACAAATATATGTTTGTGGTAATAAATGTGGGTACTTTTTTCAAGAAATTGCTGTTCATAGAACATTTGTTGTTTATTTTCAGTTTCTCTGTTCTAGTTCAACCCAACCCAAGTCAGGGGTACTTGCCTTCTAAAAAAACTGCAAGTTTTTTTCAATTTATTTGGCACCTTTGAAAGAAGACTCATCTCAGGAGACCAGGAGTGGAATAAGTGATGAAGATTGAAAAGAACATTCACCAAAAAAACAATTCTTCCATATTCCACTTGAACACCAATTACTTTCCCACACATTCATTATTCTGGAGTCAATTGCATTTTGGAGCCTAACTTCTTTTTCAGTTTAGAAATTGAGCTATGGTCCACTGAAGTAGTTTATCATAGCCTTGGCATAAGACTTTTTTCCGTCTCATATACCTATCTAGGTGAATCATTCTGGCCAGAGCATGGATTTTCAGACTGCTAACAGACATTTGATTTAATCCTTTATTGTAAACAGCTCCCAATCTCCAAACAGTATTGACTGATATCAAGTTGCAGAGTTTGAGCCACTCAGACCAGAACCAAAGTGCAGTGCAGTGATAGCAACCATGATGTGACTGAAAGCAGAAAAGGGCTGAGTGAACAAGAACATAATGATTTTTTTTTAAATCAAATGATAGACGTTTCTTGTGTGAACAGCCCTTAAATGTCACGTTGTTAAAACCATTTTGCCAGAGCATATCTGGCCGAACATCTTGTTTCATTAGCAAAGTGGTGTTGATTTAGCAGGTGTGATAAAACAAGTCATTGAGGTCAAGAAATGTTTCAGTTAGATATCAAGAAAGAGCAACTAGACAAAAAAACCAAAACAAAACCAAAAAAACCACAAACAAACAAACAAAAAAAACCCAAACAAAACCAAATTAACAAGAAATGCCCCAAAATAAACAAATCCAAGAAAATATGAAAATGGTGAGATTTTATCCCAAATAATAATAATAAAAAAAAAATAAAAATTTCTACTTCTTTTTTTATTTGAGTACAAAGTCAGAATTTTTTTGAATACAAAATCAGAAAAAGATCTGTTTCGGAATATGCTCTTCTTATTTTATTTTACTTAATTTTTTAAACTGACTAACACCATACTAATGAATTTTAAAAGTGCAGGTGCTTTAACCTCTGTCTATGCCTGTGTCATGTGTCCATGAACATGCAGTGAGTGAAGTCTTGAGGTTGCTGTGAGGGAGCTGTTCTGAAAGCAGTCTAGGTAGACTTAGTGAATTCTGTGTTAGGCTCCAGTGATCATGGCTGGGTTTGTTGATAATCAATGTGGATTCTTTAGAGTCTCCTTAGAAAAAGAAATATTCTTCTTTTGTTGCGGACACTGCAAAAACCATGGTTTTTTTGGTTTTTTTGGGTTTTTTTAACAGAAGTGGCTAGTATAACAAAACATATAGTTGAACTGCCTTTACCTGAAAGCTTGTTTTGCATGTCTGTATATTCACATGTTTTGCATGTCTTTTTCTTGGACAAGGACAAAGAAACATTATGATGCACATAGCTTGCCTTTCTGATGATTACATACGTATTCACCTTCCACAAATACAGATTGCTTACTTGTTTTTTTTAATGAAAATTCCATTGGGTTGCCTCACTGCTACAAGATTATTTTCTTAGAAAAAGCTTGTTAGTTTTTACCCTCAGCAATGCTAGAGTAGTTGATGCTATATCAAATTCACAGTGCTTAGAAGGAATTAAATATTTTGAGAGTTAAGAGAACTCTGTCTAGGCCAGCATAATGATTAACAACCCTCTCAATCTGTTTGCCTTTTGTGGTTTTTTTTTTCTTGAGGCAACTCTGATACCAAGGGTAGTCCTCTGACAAGAAAGGGTTTAAATTCACTGGTGTGAATGCTTGCCCCCTCATGTACCCAGCTTCTCACAGTGTCAAGTATCAGCTATGGAGATTTTAAATATGCTTCTTTCCAGTAGGGAGGATACAGAAAAAAAACAAGTGGAAATACAGCAGGTAGTATTCATTTTATCACAACACTGAAGTGTTCTGAAGTAACATACTTCAGGAAAACTGGTACCTTCAGGTCATCCCAATTTAAATGGACAATTACGTGCATAAAGATTAGAGCAATGGCACAAACAGGTTTAAATATACCAAATATTCAAATATTTGAAACCTCATATGTGTGAGGTAAAATTTGAAAATAAAAGCTGACAGATTATAAATGACCTCTATAAAAAAAAGCAGATTGAGAGGAAAAAATAGCTGACTCTGGGCAATTTCTCTGGAGCATGTTTCACTAGCAGCATTTTCTTTATATAATTTTGATCATAATATGAATGATGAATAAAGTAAAAAAGGATTGGGTTTGTGTCCTCTTGTCTGATACAAACAGTTTTTACTTTGCTTTGGCTACATATATTTTTTGGAATGACTTTGATAGGCCCTGTTTGACTGTCAGAGAGGCATGGGCAGAATTTTGAACACTGTAAATGAAATATGTTTAAAGTCTGAGAGAGAGGAAAACCACATGAATTTATATAATGCAGATTTTCACAATGTCAATCCATTAAAACATTAGTTTTGTTTTTTTTTTTCCTGCTGTAGCTTTTAACCACATTTACCTGTTTCACAGGGAACATGTTCAACAAGTCACTATGAAGAAAAAATGTGGTAAATGTATGATTAACTGATATTGAAATCAGTAGCAAAAAAAGCACAAATATGTTTCTATGAAATCAGTAGCAAAAAATAGTTAGCACAAATATGTTTCTATACTAAATTAGTATTGTATGCCTTTGCAATAAGAGGGAACTGTGGACTATTCAAATATAAAATAAAGAAACAGGCAGAGGGAAGAACAAGAGAAGAAACAGGATACTGCTATATTTACAAAGCCTTGAAAGGTACTCTGTCAAAAATCACCTGCTGTCTCAATCAGTGCAAAAAGCTGATTTCAAGCAAATGCTGTCAATGTCAGAACTGATCATTATTTTCCCTATTTTTATGCAATTACACTTACTAATTTATTCCAATTGTTTTTAAGTGCATTGTAGGATTACTCGGAGTTTTGCAGCAGTAGTATCTAGATTTGTCATGTGTTTTTCACCTTACCTGGTTTTCCAGCAAGATATGTGGAAGTTTTTTCATCTCAGAAACTAGGATCCAAAGTAAACCCTTCAGGGTATACCTTGAATGGCTTCTGGCATCAAGCATAGCTTCTTCGCGAGGGGAGGGAGAAGGGAGGGCATGATATATGTTCTCAAACACTTCTAAGATATAGAATTTAATATTAAGTAAACAATTGAAATTAATATTAATTTTAATTCTGTTTGGGAAGAACATAATGTAAATCCCCATCATTTTGTGCAGTGGAACAGACTAACATGGTTCAGCCAGTGTCTCACAAACAGGAAAAAATGTGAAACTACTGCAGGAAGGGTTAAAGTGGATTGTGTCCTTCTTGTATTTCTAAATCTATGTTAGTAGACTGAAAGTCAGTGAAAAAATAGGGCTTGTTTTAGTTCTTCAGAGGCTAGATTTTTCTCAGTGGATTTCTGGGAAAAGTAGCTGTTATGTGTAGTCATTTTGCAAAGCTATTAGAAAATATTTTAGAAAACCAGGATCAGTATGAAGACTGTTCTGAAAGATCACTGCTTGACTGTAATTATCTGTAATAAACAGCACTTAAACAAAAATTTTCTATTTCTCGAGGTTCAGCATGACCTCTTAAACTTGACCAAGGATGCTTTCAAGGGCTAAGCAAAGTGCCTGGGGCTGGGGAGGGAGGAGGGAGCAATAATTCCCTTTCTATTTTAGCCTTATTCATCTCTGCCTTACAAGAAGGAAAAATATATTTAAAAAGAAACAACAAACATACACAGGCATAGATGCATAAATATAAATGTTTATAAGTACCTTTACTTTGGGAAAATTCACTTTCACGACATATCTTTCTCAAAGAATCACTGTCACATCCTCTGCAGTGTCAAGTCTGTTGACATCAAACATCATCATGACCATAATTCGTGAGTCATTTTGCCAGCTCCTGTCTGGCAAAATTAAACTGTCCTTGAATGCTGAATATCTTTTCCTAAGAAAAGTGGCTACCTACTCTCTCCTTAGCATAGGATCCCCAAGATGTGAGGAAATGAAGCTTTCTTTTTCTATGACAAGATAAACCGTTCTCTTTTCAACTATAGCAATCTTCAGATAATTCAATGTACCAATCATGTCTGATCTGGCTATTTCACAACTCAAATGTGACTGGGTTTCCTGCAGTTGTACTGATTTGATGCAGCAACTTTTATGCTGTTGAAGAAGTCTAGCATTAACCTGAAGAAAA
This sequence comes from Donacobius atricapilla, assembly GCA_013397315.1. NCBI lineage: Eukaryota > Metazoa > Chordata > Aves > Passeriformes > Mimidae > Donacobius > Donacobius atricapilla. The sequence continues at coordinate 296,283 of WBMY01000667.1, read as the reverse complement.
ATATAGGGCAGTCAAAATAGTTTTGTTAATTTCAAATGCTGTTGAATGTAGGGTTTTATTCACTCCACTTAGAGGTCTTAAAGGAAGGTCTTACCTTCCACACCTTGGTAGCACATGAAAAACATACAACAAAATACGCCTCCTAATTATTACTTCATGATTCTGTTTCCATGTTCATTACCGTGCATTTGTGGAGCGCTACACTAGGAAAGAAAATATAGCTCAAAGTAGTTTTCACTATACATGCAGAGAAATTTTATTTTTCTTCAGGAGGAACTTATATTCTGTGCAAACAATCTCAACCCACCTGAAAGTATAACATCAATGGATTTTATAAAGTTTCGCAATTCTCATGTAGATGTCATTAAAGACAAGGCTGATCATTGAGACCATATACCATCTGCTTCTGTTACTCTTTAAAACATTACCAGATATATTCTAAATATAGATTTAGTAAAACCCATGGTTCCTATTACTTTGCTATCTTCTTCAGTGGTTAAACGATGTTAAAAAAAAACAACAAACAAGAACAAGCACCTGCTGTATTCTCTAAACTACTGAACTGTGTGGGGTTTTATTGTTGCTTTTTAAATTTGGCCCATCATGGCTCTGTTTTTCATGTTTGGTTTCGTTTAGTTTTTAGATTTTAACTTACGCCTCTAAAGATATAATCTGATTCAAACAGAAATGCCATTAGGTGTGGAGCACAATTTTAAAAGGTTAATAGCTGTTTGCACATTGGTATTTTTAGGACTACACCCAATCTTAGCCAAATAACAGCTGTTTTTCAAAGATCAGTGAAAATATTATTCTGTGCTGAATGGGAAGGCTAATTCCTGACATTGTGAAACAACAGCAGTGACAAAGGAAAAAGAAAAAAAAATATATATATATATAAAGGAAAGAAAATGTGCTGCTCTATAAATTTTGGTTTAAATGACTGCCTTCTTTCTAGACACTCTTCTAGGAACTTGTCTTTGACTAGAGTAGTGAGCAAAATTAAATCCTATATTAAAGCCCAGAAAACAAAGCTTGTTGCCCATATGCTCCTTCTCTACCCTTTCTTATGTCCAAGAAATTCTGCTCTGGTGATATCCATTGGAGAGAAAGGTGACTAAACAGAAAGAAACCACCAATATATGGGGCTGAAATATTGCTTTCCATATGTTCTTTCATTACATTTGGGGGAACTTCTATTAAAAAAAGAATGTATATTTATTAAAAAAAGTTGTAATTGTCTTGATGTGTGAAAGTCTGTGCAGGTATTTATATGCCTTCCTATAGAAAGCAAGAACTTCCAAGGAACAAAGAAGTGAGAGTGTGGAGCAGAAAGAAAACAGATTAGAGGTTTTTTTAGAGGGTATCTTAAACTCTGATGAGGGATTGCAGTTCAGTTTCTTTTGGGCTACAAAACAGTCAAGTCTGCTAATATTTTTGTTTTCTCAATAAACCGCTAGTCATAAGTAATAAATTTATTGTGACCTGAGAAAAAGCACAAAAATATGTTTAGGAATATTGCAGCAATTATCTAGAGTTGCTGGTGGGAATCCAGCACTTGCTGAGCAGACAGAGAAGGAGAGCACAGACTGGAACAAGGATCAGGTTGTGGAGGTCTGGTGCAGAGAGAAGAAGAGAGGCACAGGAAGGGAAGCAGCTCCTGTCTCAGCAGTGCTGTTGGTCCAGAGCAGTCCCTGTCTGAGTGGTTTCACTGCAAGGTGAGGAAGCAGCACTTCGCCAGCCGTTACCTCACTAGTGCAGAGAGCAGTGAGAGACGAGTTTCGTACTGACTGCTACATCTATTTGGCAAAATTTTCTGTTTTTTCACTTTAAATAAAATACAGTTACATCAACTAGTTAGTATTTGTGCATGGAAAAAAAATAGTTCATGAAACAGGATTTAACACTTAGTTTATTTTTCCCTAGATTTCCAGGTTCCTGGGCGGAGAAGTGTTTTATAAGTTACCTGTTTAAATCTAGGCCTTGCTTCTGTGAGCTTGCTAAAAAACCACTATAGTTTACATTTGTACAAAATATTTAAAGAACTAATAGTGGTAAAGCCCAAGAACTTGAATTGTTGATAGAATTTGGATCATCTTTACAGATGATAAAAAATGCATGTGAAACACTGTCGCAGGGGTTTTGCCTCTCTCTGTTCAACTGTTCAATTGTTTGAGCAATTACCTTAAGATATGAAAATTATCTTCCTTGCAGAGTTGGAAGAAGGTCCCATTTTGAAAATCAAATGTATTTGGAATTCCTCCAGCAATGCAGCACACTGAAGTTATGAGAAGAATTGATAAGTTTGTTCAGGTATTTACTGTTTGGCTGGCCTAGAAGAGGCATATAGGCAATGCAAAAGTAGACATGTAATTTGCGTCATGGGGTTCAACTGAAAGTAACAAAATATTTTCACCTGTATAGCTTTGACAAAATTTTATAGATATACACTCATATACTGTTATAAGCACTCAGACAAAATATATTTTTTTCTGAAGTGAAGCTGAGCAGGATAGAGGAAGTCATTGCATAGCATTTCTTATGGGATTCTGATACGGTAGGAGGTTTTGAAAGAGAACAACTCAATTCACAAGACTATGAAGAATGATAAAAACAGCTAGTATTGGCTGCAGGCCAAAGCAATTAGCTAACATTGATAATTAGAAAACTAAGCAATTAGTTAAGAATGTTACTATGAGCTGTGCAGTGTTGTTTTTGCTGAAAACAGAAACTCATGCCAAAAGAGCTATATATTCCTTGGATGCAATTCTGTTAATTCACAGGGAATGTCTATACTCCCTTATTTCTAGCCAATAGATTTCATTCATAAATGCTTACTCCTCATGACTAACTAAGCAGCCCTGACATTTGTGTTGGTGCCATGGAAGCAAAAAATTGGGATTTTGATTGCCTTACGTGATGACTAATGCATAACTCTAAGCATTCTTGAACATGAATAAAGATGAGAAGTATTTTTTAGCCATTTTGGGGGGTTCTATCATTCTGGCAAAACCTCCAAGTTTGCAATTTTCTTCCCCATCCCCAAATTACTCTGCCCTATGGTATGTCATTATCCTGTGGTAGCTTAAAAATGCTGAAGAACTAGTAAATTGTGTACAATTTTCATTGGAAAACCTGCTTTTATAACACTTTTTTGCAGAAAATTTCCTTGCACTTTGTCATGACTTAATGCCTTTCATCCTGACGGATGTTTGAGGAAAAGCTTTCTTCAATTTGTTCCTTTATATATTGCCACCTACTCCTTCTAAATCCTCAAATAACACCCTGCCTCTTCCTATCTTTGTTTTATGTAAGTGTAGAGTTAGTGGAAGTACTGTTGTGCAGTTTAAGCTCATCTATGTTTGGGAAATACCTAGGATGAAAAATTAAAAGAGGTGATAGTGAAAATTAGTATCAAAGTGCAATATGATGCCAATTGTTCTGAAGTGAACTGTATACTTCACAGTAAAATTATAACTTTTAAAACCAGTAAAGAGATCTAAATAGAAGTCAATCATTAAACAAAACAAAACTGTCGAAGATAGTGTCGACAAAGGATGTTGGGACGACAGGTGGTTCTTTCTAAAATGCTGTTTATTGCATAGATGATGTTACAGCAGTCCTGGGTCATGGGTGATGGAGCCAATACCTGTAGCTGTCAGCATCAACTTATAGGCAAGCCTGAAGCAACTTTAGTTCTAGCTACAATGCATTATATACTTCCTTTACTGAGCATCTTCATACATAATAACCAATCAATACCTTTACATTTACCTACAGCCTATCACAACTACTAACTTTACCACGTCATGGTTAGTACTATCCTATCATATTGAGTTAGTATGTTACAGTTTAAAGTTGTCTTTCTGTTTTCTTGTAGTCGAAAATTCTTAGACCTTTTTTTCTACTTGGTAAAAACATCTTCTTGTTTGTCTAGGGTTTTCCTGAGATTTATCTTTACTTGGTAAAAACATCTTTTTGTTTGTGGTCAATATATCCTTTGCTCTAGCCATAAAACTACCTTCCACCTCATCTTAACTTTTGTCCAGTAACCACTAACTCAGCAATCCCTTACCTAAACATCCTTTATTTTCCTAAATCAAAACCTGCTTCCATCTCTACTTCGCTTTCAGGTTCCACATTCAGAGAGCCTTCTATTAAACCTGCATATCTGTGGAACTTTCCTGTAAAACCTTCATCCTTCCCAACACAAAACGAACAAAAAATAAACAAAAGAAAAGAAAACCCACTACAGATTAACTGTTGCAGAGTAGCAGGTTCAGGTTAGCTAACATGTGGTTAATAGTAATCTTTAGTGTTTAACTTCCATTTAAATTCTGGATCAGCCATGCAGAACAACATTATAAAAAAACAACAGAAAGAACAGCTAAGAAATGCTGAAGAAAATATCTTTAATGTTTTTCAAAAAGGTACACGGTTGGGTAATACTAATAAAAAGGAAAGAAATTGAAAAGAAAAGCCTTCATCACAACTGAAGATAAAAAAAAGAGACAAAATAATTTTCATAGGTGTTCCTCTGTAAATTCCTCCAACATTGGACCCTTCCCATGGGCTGGAGGCATGGGTCCCTTCCATAGAGTGCAGTCCCGCAGGAGTGAAGTGCTCCAGTGTGGGTCCCTCACAGGGCTACAAGGCCAGCCAGGAACCTGCTTCCCACCGAGTAACAGTTTCCTTTGGGCATCCACCAGTTCTAGCAGGGGTTCTTCACAGGCTGCGGGTCCACTGTGGACCTCTGTGCGCTGTAGGGGCACAGCTGCCTCACCATGGTCTCTCTGTGCCATGGCCTGCAGGGGAATATCCATTCTGATGCCCACAGCACCACCTCACCCTCTTTATTCACTGCCCTTGGTGTCTGCAGGGTTGTGTCTCACTCTTCTCTTCAGGAGGCCATCGGGGAACATTTTTCCCCTTACTTTAATAAGTTATCCCTAAGGTGCTGCCACGGTCACTGATGTGGGATGGGATCCGCCATGGGAAGGTCTGTCTGGGGTCTACCTGGAATTGGTTCTGTTGCACACAGGGAAAAAAGCTTCTTCTCAAAGAAGTCACGCCTGTAGCCCCCTCCCCTCCCCTCCCC
>WBMY01000667.1:185325-289204 GCA_013397315.1 Donacobius atricapilla | reverse complement strand
GAAGAGACTTGTGTTATCTGGCTATGAAAACCTCTCTCTGGGAGACTGAAGTAATTAAACACAGCAAGAGCTGAAGATGCAAAAACTGCTGTCATGTAGGGCCTTAGCCAGTTACAGAAGTCCTATGCATTTAATTGGCTAGGCCAGTGAAGGTCTTTTAATCGACACAGTCTGAGAAGCAAGCGGTGCTCACGAGAAGATAGGGAGTAGAATCATGGAATCATTTAGGCTGGAAAAGACTTTTAAATCAATACAAACAGCTGTAAATCCAGCACTGGTCCACCCCTAAACCATGCTAAGTGTCCCATGTACGTCTTTTAAATATGTCTACGGATGGTGACTCAACCACTTGTCTGGGAAGTCCCTTCCAATGCCTGACAACCCTTTTGGTAAAGAGATTTTGCCTAATACAAATGGTTATATAGAATAGCATAAAGAAGTGCATAAATTCCTTTAACCTCCTGTTGCCGGTGTCTCTTCTGGTCTTTTTAGTTCTACAAATAAATTTTATGTCACATTATAAATTTAGGAGGAAACTGTCTACATTTGTCTAAGATTCCTTTGAATATGGAAACTGTTCTTTGCTGATTTTCATCCTGAATAGAAGCTGAGGTTTTATTAAACAAGGACTGAAGTTCTCTATTTTATTTCTTTGACAAAAAATCTGGTGAAGAGCTGTAATTTTGACAGTGGCTAATGCTTCTGAAGTTAAAGAAGATATTTTAAAAGTTACAGGGCACAAACAGGAACAAAATGCAAAAAGTCAGGAAGGCATGAAAGTGCTGCTACAAGATTTATCTTTAAAACATCATGGGGAAAAAAGGAAAAAAAGAAATTTAAAAATTGAAATGAGAGCTTGATTTAAAAAAATCACACAGTAGTTAGAAGACAAAAATAGATTGACTTTTACTGCAAGAGAAATTGACATGAATCGCAGAGGGTTTTTATCAATATTAGTAGTGTTTTTTTGTGATTCTCCTTCACATGTCCTGACTATCCTGAGCTCTAACTTACTACTGCCTGTACTCAGTTCCTTGGGAATAACGAACTCCAGCAATCAGCTCCCTTTGTCTTTCACTTCTTTTTCTGCTTTCCTGAATGCTGTACTATATCTTCTTGACTGAGTAGCTTCCTTTTCTTTGCTGGCAGAGAAAGAGATATAAAAGGAGTTTTGCTGACTACAAATAGGAACCAACAATCTGTCAACTTCTTCACTGCTGCTCAAGGCAACAATGAAGGTTACAGGATCTTTAAAAACAAACTTTCTGATTTTTTGCCCAAGTGATAGAATTAGAATGCAGATAAGGAGTCCAGGAAAGACACAAAAGTTACTTCTCCTGCACCACAGGCTTTACAAGTCAGTTTACATGTTTTTATATCTGAGCAGCTGTGTGAACCTGCTCAGGTTCTCATACTTGTCAATAATTTTAAGCATTAGCTAAAATGTTGGCATGAGGCAGAAAAGAAAGTGTGGGCATCTTCAGAAGAAATTTTCTATGGAATTGAATTGGATTAGAATGAGGGAAAATATCTGTAAGGCCATCATTGTGTATTAAGTGTTGTTTAATGTTCATTACCATGACCTGGTGACAAAGATGAGCTTCACATCTCATTTTTGAGGAGCGGGGAAAGAAAGGTTGCATCTCTACATGTAATTTGAGAAGCTTGTAGGATTTTATATTCACTGTTGCCTACATTTCCAGTGGTTTCTGGTCAGATTTAGGAATGTCACACTCCATACATTTACCCTCACTTTGAGGGAAAGCATCTAACATTGTGACAATACTGTGTTCGTTACACTGACCTAGCTCATGTATGGATAATGCTGTCCCTGTATTAAAACTCAATTTTCTGGTGCAATTTCTTTCACCAGAGTTTTGGGTTTTAAGTGTATTGAGCTCTTGAGTTTACTGTGAGGTACACTTATTTAACAACTTCTTCAATTAGTAATATATTAACATCATGATAGATTCTGTGGCTTGTGAAATCAATTTGCTTGATTTTGCTTTAGGCAAAGATCAATATTGTACTTTAATGGTATATGGATTCTCAAGAAAACAAAAAACTAAAACAAATTAGTCAATACTGTTAATTGTTATCCTCATATATTAAAATTTACGTGCAGAAAAAATCGAACAGGATTTTAAAATGGATGGTTATATTGAGGAAAAAAGTGTTATTCTTTTTGATGGTGCATCTAATTGTCATTGGGGCAAGATTCCTGAGACACCATAACTACTAAAATATTAAATGCAGTTGTTGATGAGAAATTATAATTTTCAAAATTTCAGGAGATGATCATCAATGAAAAAGAGAAGATAAGAAAAAAGGTTTTTATCTTCCTAAGTGGTTATTTCCTTCTAATGAATTCAAACAATATTAAAAATTGCTTACCTGGTCTAACCATTTCAATGTAAAATAAAAATAACTTTAGGTTGTTGGTAATGTTCACTCTTAAAAATTCAGCCTATATCTTCTCAAGGGTGTGTAATATGAAATATTGAAGGTTTCTCCTATAACGTAAGAGATACAAAATAAAATACAGAGGAAAGGATGAAAATAATAGCTCCAGATAACAAATCAGTCATCAGGAATGTGCTATTAGGGGTGACAATATGACTTGTGACATATCAAATCCTTTAAACTGAGCTAGAACTAAGAAAAACCTTATTCATTGTCCCTATACAAATACAGATTTGGCCTACATAAATTATAATTAGTGGCATTATATCTTTAAAACAGATGTTATCAAAGATGAAGACGAAGAAAACAGCATTGTCTTTAATAATCCTTTATATTTTAAGCAGTGGTATGTAATGCTGTAATACCAATGAATAATAAGTACAAAGAAAAGTTGCATCCTTTCTCCCAGTTGTTAACCACTTCTTGTAGTTTACATGGTTTAGAATTATGAAGCAGTATTATTCTTCTGAATTATTTGTCTGAAGGATACTTTCCACAAGAGACTGGGAAAATGTAGACTCAGGGACAGTTGCTGGATTTCCTTAGACTTCAGATTTTGTGAAAACTACAGCATTTGGATCAAATAGTTTTAAATTACCACTTTAAGCATCTCAAGTTAAATTGAAATATTATTTCACTACAGCAAAAAAAAGTATTTTCAGTAAATTGGCCATATGAACAGTTATTGAACACGTCTGTGTGACTGATTCTATCAAAAGGCATAAAATTCGCCTAGTAACTCCTTTATGCGACTTAAAAGGTGCACCTGAAATAAATGATGTATTTAGAGATATACAGTTTCACAATTTAATAACTTCAAAAATTACAAGGAAGGAGGGGGTGGGCTTTACTTCAACATTTGATAAAGTGCTTTATTTATTGAGGTCAATTTTTTGTTAAAATTGTGGGATATATGCCTATTTGTGGTTGCTTTGGCCTCATTATCTGATACACAAAAGTTACAGGTAGCTCTGACTTCATGATTTTGCATCACTAAATCCATACATAATTTCAGATATTTTTGCCATGATTTCACATGAACAGATCACACTACCTGATGACTATGGAGATGGTTCAAGTCTTTTCCTCTATGTCCTACAATCACTGTTCTTTTTATACTTAAAACCAGTAATTTTCTTTCACTCTTGCTTTGATACTAAAAGTAGATAATCTAGATCAATTATCTCATTTGGATCACAAAAACAGTAACCTGTCTTTCTCCCTCTAAAAACTCTCTGTGGAATTATCTTCAAGAATCCATTGAACAGTACAGAGTAGAATTAGTTCTAATAATATTCATTTTAATATTGCTTATTTAGCATCATTTTGCTTTAATCTGCCTGCAAGAGTCCTTTAACAATGACCCTAGTTTCCATGCCTCAGAGGTGGGTCACAACACAAGGCTGGAGAAGTGCATTCCTGCGGGAGGACATCCCATGGAAGGCACCGACGCTGCAGCAGCTTGTGGGGAGCTGCAACCCCTGGGAAAGGCTCACACTGGGGAAGTTCATGGAAGAGAAGGGCTCATCAGGGGAAGAGTGTGAGGACTTCTCCCCCTGTGGAAGAAGCATAGGAAGTGTGTGAGCAAAATACCCATTCCCCATTTTCCTGTGCCAGCTGGGCAGAGGAGACAGAGAAGTGAGAATAAAGTTAAGCCTGGGAAGGAGGGAGGGGTGGGGAAAAGGTGTTCTCAAGGTTTGTTTTATTTCTCATTATCCTACTGTGATTTAATTAGTAATAAATTCAATTAGTTTCCCCAATCAAAGTCTGTTTTGCCTATAGCAATAACTGCTGAATGATCTCTCCCTAACCTTATCTCAATTTACATGTATTTCATTATATTTTCTCCCTCCAATCCAGTTGACAAGGGAAGTGATGGAGCAGTTTTGGCGGTAATCTGGCACCAGGTAGGGAAAACACCATCTAAGTTTAGAATATTCTGCCCATTAAATTAAAGATGATCACTTTACCGCAAATGAGTTTCAAACTACACCATATTGTTTTAGACTCCTCAGCTTTGTCTCTTAGAGTTACTTCTGTTAGCTACCATCTGAACAGTAACTTTTTATTCCCTATAACTTAATGAATTTTCTGCGTATTCCCTCTTCTTTCTCTTTCTTTCCCAGTCCTATGTCATGATATTTTAACCTCTATCTTTCTTCTAACCAGATTTTTTATTCCTTTTTGGTAACAGTGATATACTCCTTTTCCTTTTCATTATACTGACAGGTTCCTTATACCTACTTAAAAAAAAAAGAAAACAAAGGAAGAAAAGAAAAATACACTTATGGGATTTTAATGTTTATGCCTCAAATACATCAAGAAATACATATTTTTTGATATTTAAACAAATGCTCAAGTTTAAATGGTAATTAGAAAAACTAGTGTAAAGCAGTCAGAATAGATGAAGTGAGTTAACAAATCGCAGTTTGGACAGTAAAGACACTGAACACTTAAAACTTACCTCACAACAAATAGAAAGACAAACGTATCAGCTAGATATCTTAAATCAAGTTCCCTTCCTAAACAAAGAAACCCTTCAAAGGCATGCTGAGTCAGACGCAGCTCACTATGAATAAAAGTTTTCTGCTTTTCATTTTTTTTCCCCATTATTCTCCTTTTCACACCTGGGAGCCTCAGTAGTATTTTAATGTTTAATGATGATGTTTTTTCTCTATTCAATAATTCCATTTGAATAATGGTCTCCATAATGCTACAAAACAGGGTATGGTAATGTTGCTTTATCACCTAAGGCTGTAGAGTTTGCTTCTCCAAAGAAAGAAATTTTCATTGGACAGGCAACATAATGAAGTAAATTCCTGAACTCCTGCAGGGCATTTGTATCTGTTACACTCATGACATTTTAACTGAAAGTGTGTAGATCTAATTAGTTAGAAGCAGAAGTGTAATCAATACTGATTTATGAATATTTCCCACATGTAACACTACTTGTTTGGGCAGAATAAATTGTTACTTGTATAATTTAATCTCTGTGATTCCTTAGTGCTCTTTGTTCATAAAAATAATAACCCTATTTGTTAGAACTGAAAATTTCCAATTGCAGACATCTGAAATGCCTTTTTTTTCCTACAAGTAAATGTATAAATGTCCGCAGTGGCTCTGGGGACAAGAAACTCCAGGCTCAGGGAGTTCCTCTTATATAAGAGGAATGAAACCAGATCAGCTCCTGACTGAAGATTGCTTGTGATGTTGTGAAAATTAATGCTAGCTAGTTGCCAGTCATTCATCTGCTCTTTTACAGATTAATTTCTGTGATCTCTAGCCTGAAGCAAGCCTGAGAGTATTACAAGCATCACAGCCTTGTAGACCGGCATCCCTTTGAAAGTGAGATATTTTTAATCATTTTAATTGCCTTTCCCTTGATCTTTTCATTTCTGCCACAGTTGTCTTGAAACACACCAATCTTCAATCAATATTCCATGTGCTGGTACCTCATTATTTTTATTTTGTCATCTCTTTATTGATACCTTGATTTACATTTCTTCTTTCAGTTTGTGAGTTTTCCTTTTACACCATTTTGTGAGTGGGCCAGCATGCCCACCAATGTCTAAGTAACTTTTACTGAGATAGCACCATGAAAGATGGATTGTACAGCCACAGAGAGAAAAATGGAATCTGTAAGAAGAAGGTCAGAAAATGACTGGTTCTGCTCACACCAGAGTTTCAGAAAGTGCTATTCACTTTTCTCAAATAGCAAGTGATAGGATGACAGGAAATGGGCTCACGTTGCACCAGTGGAGGTTGAGATTGGAAAATAAAGTTATCTTAAAAACCGTTGCCAAATGCTAATGACAAAGAATTTCTCTTGAGAAAGAAAACTTTTAAAGTGGAAGGCAATGATTTTTGGAAAATTTCTGCTTCCACGAACACAAGACTGAAGCATGGAATCCCTCTCTGAAGAGTATTAAACACAAGAGTTTAGATCTTTTTCAAATGACTTTGCTATTCCTTCTTTGGAGAATAATTTTGTGTTCCTGTATTTGGAGCACATCATCTACCTCCTCTTGGCTGCATGTACAGTAGTAAATTACAGCAAATTTATCACAAGTCAAAAAAATCAAACAGAACACTTTATAAGACAAACCTCCCTAGCTCACTCCAAATAGAAAATTTAGCAAAATAAGGATGACAGCGACACAGGGTCCTAGAGTGAATTTATGATGCCTCTATCCCCAATCGTCTGTTCTGTATATCACTTTGTACCTTTAAGAAGATTCTTAGAGTACAATTTGTTTTGAAAACTATGTTATCTCTCTCACATTCCTCTCCGGGACTCTGGGTGTGCAGCTGCGGTGCTGTCTGGCTGTGGCAGGACAGAGGAGGCTCCTGTGCTTTAGTTGCTTTTTTCTTTTTTTTTAGTTAGTTAGTTTTAGCTAGTTAGGGCAAAGAATTGGGGTTTTTTTTGTTTTTTCCCTCCTTTTTTTCTTTGTGACTGTTTGAAACTGCTCCGGACTGAAAAGCAGAGAAGAGCCGAAAGATTTCCTTCCCCCCCCGCCTCCCCCTTCGGGGCCTGGGACAGCGTTCTTCTCCAGCGCCGGAGGGACTGATAAAAACTGAGAAAGACAAACTGAATCTACGACAAGGACTCTTCTCAATTTGCCATTTCACTTCAACTAAAGGTTTTATTGTTTCATATTGTTTTCTTTTGTTAAATAAATAGTTTTTTCCACTTTTCTCTAAAAAATCTCTTTCCGGACCAGTTTTGGGGGGAGGGGTTGTTTGGGTCCTATTCGGAGGTTCCCTCCCAAAATTTACCCTAAACCGTGACACACAGAAATTTCCATTATGTATTTAGAAGGATTTAGGAAATACTAAATTTTTTTCAAGTTTCATCTTATTTGTAAAATATATTTATTCTTTATAATGTAGCAATTTTTGTATAGCTTAAAATTTCAAAAATGCATAGATAGTTGGATGAACTTAATGATAAATCTAAAACAGAGCCAGTCTGATGAACTAAACCCTATTTATACAACGTAATTATTTCTACAGGTATCTGTGAAAAATAATCTGAGGCAGAATAAATTAGGAACACATTTTTTAAAATATGGGAATAGCAACTGAATATATATTTCTCCTGGTGACAGAGAAAATCAACATGCACTCTTTAAAAACTCTAAATTACGTACAAGGGAGTACAAATAAGAGGTTACAATGGAATAATGAAGGATAATGGAAAATGCAACATCCAAACCAATCAATGCAGAAGCAAATAGGGTCTTCATCAACTCTACAATTAGGAGGGCACAGAATGGCAAAATATACACATTAGTAAATCTAAAAAGACAGAAACTAGGTTGCATGTTTGAGGCTGTCTTCCCTGTTATTCTATCACTCAGTAAAAACTGTCTGTTTAGTGAGTTTAAAAAGTGAATAAAGCTGACAATGGCTCACTCCTAGAAAAAACAAAACAAAACATGATCAAGATCATATGGAACTCATAGTTATTAAGCTCTTTAAAAACATAGTATCACTATAAAATCAAACTGCCACTCTAAGAGTAGCAACAATTTTACACAAGGTTTTCACTGACATTAAAATCTGTTGTTGTTTCATGTGGAATAAAATATAAGTAATGTTTCAAGCCTGCAGAAAGCGCCACAATAATTCATACTAAGATGACAAGGCTGTGAACTGTCACACGTTGCCTCTTAGTTTTTTTTTATTTTTCATACAGTTAAACACAATCTATTACCTCTAATGAAACTTAATCTTCAATTAGACAAAAGAAATGTATCTGGGTATAAGATGTGTAATAAAAAATGTCTACAGAAGTGGTTAAGGCAACTTTGTTTTGGTAGCTATAAGGAAGAGAATTGCCTCTACCTATTTTGGGGTGGGTTTTTGTTGTTGTTTCTTTCATTTTGTGGGATTTTTTTTTTTCACCATAAAACAATATATAAATTTCCATGGCACTGTAGACCTACTAGAGAATCTGGTCTGATGGAACAATTCATTCTTCATTTGCACTGTTCAGTGAATACATCAAAACTACCAGGGCCTAGGTATAAAGGGGCTTATTCAAACTTCACATATTATTACAAGTGTGTCCCTTGTGGAAACTGCTAACTCTAATAAATGCATTTTGGCTAAGCAGGTAAAACACTTCTCTAAATTAGATTAAATGTAATTTTCCATTTCAGATGGCATTGTTTTTTGATTGTCACTATATAAAGAAGTAGAAACCAAAAGATTTACAAAGTGAAGAGGCAGAGATTCATATAATACTATACATCCTGATATCTCAAGTGCAGAAGTCTGTCTTTTTATGAAAATAAATATACTCAAAGTGAGATTTTTAGTTTTGTCAAATATTAGTGTTGTGGTTTAGTATTTATCCATTTGACATATTCAACATAACACTGGAAAAGCTGTTTCCAAATCCAGCAGAGCGCCATTGATATCACAAAGTAAAATGTGCAAGTATTTATTTTTCCTGGAAATAAACTACAGAAATTAATCTGGAAAAATTATTTTATCGTGGTCAAACAAACAAAAAATATCAATAGTTCCTGTATTTGACTATAATAATTTCCATAATTGTCTTAAGTTCCTTAAGAAAAATAATAAAAATAAATCAGTGAACATTAATTTTTAACTTCCATTATTAGATTATTGAAATATTAGTGCAATCTTTTTCACCTATTTTTAATGCAGTAGCGAGACTTGTCACTATATAGATTTAGAAGTGAATATATTGCTAGCAAGATTTTTGATTTATGAATTGCATTATACATTAACTTTCATTTTTCCCAAATGCAATAAGGGTTTTGAACTGAAATGCTTTTCCACTAATAGAAACAAGATGTACAGAGATAAAGAATAACAAAACTGGTAGGCCAGATGATAATTTGCCCTGGCTATTTGAAATCATAATTTTCTGTAGATGATCTTGCTGTGTAGCATACAATCTCTTAAATAAGAATCGTAACTTCCTGTACAACAATATTAAGATTCTTTAAAAAACTGTGCGTCATACTGAGATTGCATCCTATTGAAAACACCGATCCCAACAACATGTAGCATTCTCTTGTGCTTTCTTTGCTCGACAATTTATTAAAACTCACATTTTAAATTTTAAAAAAATTACTGAAGAAAATGTATTTCCTGTTCTCAATAGAGATTACACGCATGGAATTTTTTGATGGCCAACTCCTCTAAATATCCGTATTGCTATGAGAAGTGGTGAGGACACAGTGCACTGTCTTCTGGTGCTCCGGGTTTCCCTGCTGCCTCCTTGGCTCCACTGAGACCACTGGACACTGGCAGGGTGGGGGGACAGCAGCAACACTGAACGGTGGCAGCTGGAGAGATGAGGCAACATGGTGCACATTGACCTGCTCTAGAGTCCCATGTAAATGGTAACATTTTGGTTTAGTCTGTATTGTGCTTGGAGAGACAATGTTCCGTGTTCAGCCCAGCATCAGGAAAAACGTCTGAGCTGTCATGTTCCACATTGCTTCTCTCTTCTTTTGCACCCAAACCAGTTACACCTGAGAGAGTCTTACAAACCACGCCTTTGTAATATTATTCATTATTTTTCACTTTGATGGGCCTTTTGGGGAACTCGTCTGAGAAAAACTTATCCTGAGGTGACTTTTTGGTGCTTGTATCCTGAATCGTCTGTTCTGTTTATGCTGGATATTAAGTTCTGCACCCTTAAGGCTGGTTCTGAGAGCGAAGAGGGGAAAGAGGCAGCGTGCAGTTTGTTTTCAGAAACTGCACTCACTCCTCCTCATTTTGCTCCTAGACTGAGCTGTCTGCAGCATGGACAGCGAGAGAGAGCTCTCCTTTGCTTTTTAGTCAGTTTTTAGCTAGCTAGGGCAGAGAAGTTCCCCAGACTGCGGCTTTTCTTTTTCTTGGAACTGATCAGCCCTGCTCTGGACTGAAAACCCAGAAAAACACCAGGAGCTCACATCTGTGGCCCACCAGGGCTCAGGACGTGACATTTTCCAGCACAGGAGGGACTGATAAGAGACTGAGCAAGCCAAGCAACACCCCATGATAAGGACTTTCTGAATTTGCCATCTCTTCAGAACAGCAGAGGCTTTATAGTTTAATATTATTCATCTTTAGCCTTGTAAATACTTTGCTTGTTAAATAAACAGTTTTTTCCACTTTTCTCCAAGGAAATATTTTCCAGAACTACTTGGGAGAGGGGCCACTTGAATTTGCTCTTTTAGAGAGACCCCATTCAAAGGTTTCCTCCCAAAATTTGCCCTAAACCAGGACAAAACCGCACATGTATAGATATGTCTAGAGCTTATTGTCTGCAGAAGGTAGCTTCAACTCAACAAGTTATTATAACACATCGTACAAAAAGAACATTTGCTGCAGACAAAATTAACCTTAAAATTCTCGCACATAGATGGCATTATTTAAGGAGAACAGGAAATATGACTGTATTTTGAAATCCTTCTGCTTCAGCTTACATTTTCCATTGCTTAGAGTTCTGTGTTAAGAATGTATTTATACATTCTTGGTAGCATTTGTCCCAGAAAATATAGACAGATGAAGGCACAAGGTGCTTTTAGAACTGTAAAATTTGGAAGAAAAGAAAAAAGAAACAAACCTTTATGAAACTTGTCAGTGATAACATAGGTTTTTTAAGCTTGATATCTGTGTCTAAAAATCAAAGTCCCGGTGGATAAAGGTAAAAGTCACTTAACTGACAGAATTCCTGAGTGACTGAAAACTTGCATCTGTCCTTTATAGGTTCATCTTTGAGATTTCTCACTAGAAAACAGCAGTTGAAAAGATTATCTTATGGCACTACTAAATAATAGACTGTTCTGCGACATTCAAAGGTCTGAAGCTCCCTGTGGAACTAATGACATTTGTACAGCAAGTCAGGCTGCCTCTGCAAAGGAGGATGGTGGAAGCAGGAAAATGACAGGTTTTTGACAGACTGTTAACCCCAAGTTGCCAGATTTTCTGAAGGATAACTGCCAATAAGAGAGCGCTAACATTTTTAATAAAGGGCCAAAGTCTTAGATGAATTTTAAACTCATACACTTCCACTGATTTTGATGTTCACAGCTGATGCTCTGTCCCTGACACTTTAGAGAGAGGAAATAAATGCCCTATTGCTGTGCTCTGATGACAGATCAGTAAGGTACTTTTTCTTAGAAGATATAATAAGCATTTTATTAAGGACACTTCCTTTTGCTTGTCATTGCAACATTCTATTTTTCTTTTCTTTTAAACATGGAAGTTTAAAAAGTTTCTCTGAATCTGTTTGAAGTAAGTATGGCTAACCATTAAGCATTGCCATGGCCTCCAAATGAGATCTCTTCCTATATTTAATCCACTGCAATACTGAAAAAAATATTAAGGGAGAATTAAATCATGGGCTTTTCTCACTCAGGAGACAATTTGACCTTACATGTCCTGAATGCCCTTAGTACAGGGCTGCAATATGTGCAGGAAAAATACTGGGAAGACTCTTCATCTCTCTGACTGGATTTGAGGAAAATTGCAGCTGGGAATTTAAGAGCCAGAGGGAAAAATGGCAGGTGAACGAGGATAACTTGCTTGCCTCCTGGAAGAGGGAAGAACTGAGCTCCAGACCTCATGCCTAGCTGTGTTTTACATCTGCATCTCCTTGGCTAGCCCTCCTTACTGGGAATCTTTTTTCACTGTATGATAGCGTAACTCCAAGACAGGGGTTAAGAATTTACATGTCTCTGATGTCCCACAATCCCAGCATGGAAGCCAGTCTCCCTGTGTATGAGTCAAATTGTTTCAGAACAAGATGGGTCTGCAGAGGAAAATTGGCACTGAGATATTTGTAAAAGTTGCTTTTTTCTGCTGCTTTCTACTACCCACTGCCTGGTGCAGCTGTCTGTGAGGACCAGCACAATGACCCGCTTTGTAGACCTCTTTAGGGATTTAAACAGAATTGGGCAGCTATCTGTCTAAAGTCATATAACAAGAGAACTCAGCTGGAAGAAGAGCATTATCTTCTCAACAGGGCAGCTAAATCTGTGTTTAAGCACTCAGTCAATTTCTGCCTCAAGAAACTGGGGCCTAGGTGGTGTTGGAAGTAGATGCTCTTGTTTACTGTCTGAATCTTGAACTGGGAGCCCAAATTCCTAGCTGAGACATGTTTCTCAGGGTTGCATTTAGCCCCATGGGCAGACAGCATTACCTACCTACACTTGCTATGTCTGTCACCTCAAAACCTGCTCAGGCTTTCTCACTCTAAACACAGGCATGCAGAGAAACTTAGACTTACACCACAAAGGTTTTAGAGACGTGACAGTATTTCTCTCTAGGATTACAAGAGATGAAGAGAGGGATTTATTGTGCATTAGTAATAATATGGCCCTTCAGGGTTAGCCTGTACTCTGAAAACCTTTTGATGAAATACTGCATACTGTCTAGGTATATTTGGGCAGGGGACCAGCATTTAAACCAAACTAGTCAATATATCTCTCCAGCTATATACTCATGTTGCCTATGTTAGCTAAAATACAGACTTAGAATAAAAGTTCCCCTGAGGCATAATGTCACATATGCATTGAGTCTATATATTTTCTCCTGTAGACGTTTACATTTCCAAACATTTAGTGTAGCCAGCTTTGTAGACATGCTGGTATGAGTGATTTACTATACTGAAATCATCCATGCCTTCCTCTTCTCCCAACTACCATTTGTGAAAGTGGTTTTTATCTGCATAAACTTCCTGAATAAACTTTAGATCTTAACTTTTGTAGCTGTTACAAAGAAAGTCAGTAATGCCTCGTTCTGTTTTGGCTTTAAAGAGTCCTTTTTATCTTTGCTTCCTTTTTCTTTGTGATTCCAAATTGACAGATGGAGTTCTCATGTTGCTGAGGTATTTAAAATTAAAAGTAGTAAAAACTTATTCAAATTTTAAAACAAAACAACTCCAAACCTTCTGTCCTACACTCCTGTTCCTTTTTCAATAATGGAAGAAATCTCTCTTTTTGTATGGAAATGTCTAAAAAAAAATGCACCTTCTCCTTTTCAGTTAAACAAATACACTTCCTGTATTTCTTCTGCTCAATATTTGGGCAATGAAATAGGAGTATAAAGGGCAGGAAGAAACCAAATTAATAAGATCTTGATTCTTCTTTCTTACCAAACAAAAGCTAATATTACACAAGACTAAGTAAAATGTAGCAAAATTGATCCACCTTTGATTTGTACTGTATCAATATTTTTTTAAAGAAGTGTTTATGGTTTCAGTGTTCAAGCTGAAAGGCAGAGGGGTACAGAGATAAAATCTCATTAGAAAAAACCTGCATTATCATGACTTACAAATGAGTTTGCTCCTTTAGTTTTACTGGTGGTTACCACATCCCACTAGTCTGCAATGCCTGAATCTGTTTTAAGAGCAGAGAAAAAGTGCAAATGCAGAGACTCTTTTTTCACTTCAGATTCCATCATAAGCTCTCATAAAGCCAATAACGCATTCCCCACTTCTAAGGATCCAGCATTGATTTCTATTACATACAGAAATAGTCCTGCAGGTTTTAGACTTCTTTTTTCTCCTCAATGTTTTCATTACTTGGTAAATGACAATTTGACTTTCTAAAATTTAATCCATAGAAATTTTAGGTGAATATGTTCTTAAGAAAATTTTCTTATACTGTGTTGACTTTCTCATTTCAATAAAGTCCTCTGAAACTGTATCCAAATGATTTTTTGTGGCACTTTATAAAAAGACCAGAAAAGTAGAAGATTATGCCACTTGTTTCTTCCAAGCCTCCTACCTCTCTTAATAAACACTGCATCAAAGCTTACCCTGTAAGGCAAACAGTTTCCCTGCTCTTGAGGGCTGTGGTTTTAGTTTGTTTTTAACAGTTTCTCAATTGAGTCTGCCAGCAGGCCCATGATCTATCCAGCAGTGATAACAGTGTGCAATACAGGACTCTTTTCTACACAGCTTCCCTGCCTCTCTTTCTGTGTCATAGCTGTCTGTATGCCACTGGGCAGAAATCCAAGCTTAGGGCTTTAGCCAACTCCAGATTTCAGGTATTATTACTGCACCATTAAAAAGCTTCTGAATTTCAATTCTTCAACAGCTTCAGCATAAAAGACTGCATGCTCTCTATCTATCTTTTTAACTAGTTATTTCCCTTTATCTCCTCTAATAAATTACTCACAGACACAGATTTTCCTCTTCTAAAGTGCAGTATACTCTCCTAATTACTTGTATGAAATAAATTGAAAAAGAAAAATATTGCTTAATTATCACTATATTCTGCATATCTTTAAAATTATCACTCATTTGCATTGCAGCAGAACCTGATGAGCCCCACAGGGAGCAGGGTATTAATGTGCTTATTGCTGTAGGAACACAGAACAAGGATCAATCTCAGTCTTAAATAGCTATTAGCTGTGTCAGGCAAAAGGATTGTTCTACCTTGTGTAACAGATGAGGTACCAAAGTACAGAGACTAAACAATTTGCTCAAGAAAATACAAGGCAGAACTGAACCCAGGTCTCTTAAATCTGAGCCAGATGTCCAGTTCAGAAGATGCCCATTTGTCTTCCTTAGGATAAGCCACATTCTGTAAACATCTGTGTCTTATCTACTGTCTCAGTGTACCCTGGCTCAGCAGAGATTTCCTGTAGCTATCAACAGGAAAACCTTTCATTTCTGCTCTCATCACACAATAAACTTTGAAACTTCAAGACATTCAAAACTGTTGAATTTAAAAAGAAATTGTAGACTGTTGCCATTGCCATAGCCAGAGTTTCATGTCAGACAGAAAAACTGGCACAAACACAATTCACATTCATTGCTGTAAACAAGATGTAATGGAGCAGCCTTGCAGCAGCCATTACTGTCACATATCATCATTGCTCTATTTTCATATGATAAATTCCTTGTGAAAGATACCATTATAATAAAACAATTCAAAATAATCTCCCAACCAGTGTTTCTGCCTGGAAACAGCACGTCACAGTCCAGAAGAAAGGCATCAGTTAACAACACTCCCCTTGTTCTGCGCTGGAGCTAACACGCTCTGTATCCATCAGCACTGCAACCAGCCAACCCGCAACAATGACCTTACTGGAAACATCTGCAATGGAAGCTGAACCTATAATTTCAATGTTTTAGAAATAGAGCAGAGACAGGAGAACACTCAGTGGAATGTGGGATATATGTACCAGAGATGCCTGTGAGCTAGTTTATGTATGTATAGTATATAGTATGGATGTTGAGCAGTGGGTCTTACACCATCCTCAACAGAGAACGTTATTGGTAAGGGTGAGTATTCAAGTGTTTTTGAAGAAAATCTGAACTATGGGACTATTTTCTGAATTCATATTAGCTGGGAGTTGATCTCTTCCAAGACAGGAAGGTCAATAAATTAAATTTGCTTATGTTATTTTGGATAAAATCTTCTTGATACCACAATATAAACAGGAATAATATTACATTTAAAATTTTATTATTGGAGAGTGATATATTGAAATAGCTTGGTCAGAAATAGAAACATCAACAGAGCTACACTGCTACTTCTACATGTGGTAATATATTTCTCTGTGCTCAGCACTGTATTGAATCATCTATACACATCCTAAAAGGCCCCAGGGTGTCAGAGGGTTGAGGCATGAAAAATCTGATGAATAAGATCAGTTTGTTCAATCCTTTCCTTCTCAGGTTGCAGAACAGGAAAAAAATGATCCCTTCAGACCCATAGGGTTTTGAGTAAAATTTCTAAATTGAAGAAGTATGGTAAATCAGATTTGAATCCTTCCTACCTAAAGCACCCTGAGCCCATGTTGTTCAGAAGGAAATTTTCCTGCAAGTCATTTTGGACTGTGACATTTAACAGGGAATGTCCACCTAAAAGAATTAAAAATTAGGTGGGCAGAATAGCAAACAGATAGATGCACAGCATTGTGATTTCTTTTGTGAGCCACAGGGAAGAACAGAAAGGCACATCCTTCTGCTGCTATTAATGACAGACTATTCCCCCCAAAAGCTAAGGCATCCTAAAAAAAAAAGGTTTAGAGTATGTTCACAGTTCCTTGTGTAGAGCCACATTAGGAATTTCCATGCATCTCTGAAAAAAAGCCCACAGTATAGTTAATCGTGCTGGTCAGTGTGATTAAATTAGTGACTAGAGGGTCAACTGAATCTTTGCAGTTATCTCAAACAGCTCAGACAGCAGGATGGTCTGAAAGTTAAAACGTTCCATGGGGAGGTGGAAAGTGTCTCAAGCAGAAGCTGGATTTGAATCTCAACCTCCATTACCCCAGCTCACACTTGCACTTTAATCCACTGGGGAAGGATCCCACACTGCTGTGTCTCACACCTCTCCATACCACCTCCATGAAGGAAATGTGTTAAAAGGTCATTCCCAAGCTCTGAGAGTCTAATGTATTTCTTGACTGGTTTTTATATTTATGTGTTATTATTAAAGGGGAGGAAACCAGACAAAATATAGAGCAATGCACTTGCCTAATTAATCAGTGCAGAATACTCAACATTTCCTAACCATGAAGTTATAAATTTACAAGTATATGTATATATTCAAGTTGGATTTATTAACATAAACACTAATACAGAATTCTGTTTGACTACATAAGGCTATCTTGCATAGTTCATTTGATGGCTAAAAGAAATAAAATTAAATATTATTTTCTGATTTCTACTACTCAGTCAAATATACATAAACCTTTACAAGCAGAAATTATGGGAAAACCTACTTTATCTTCTACAAAATATTATAGATTTGTGGAAACTTTCTGTACTTCACCTATTTATTTATTTTATAATTAACATATTTCTTTCTGTTTTAACTTTTCCCCAGCACCTTTCAACTGCAGTTAGAATTGTAAACAGAGTCATCTCTCTTGAGAGAGGTTGTACATAATAAAAAAGAGCTAAATAAGTGATAGTTTCTAAAAGAGCTGTTCAGATAAGGTCCAGAAGGGTCATAAAGACACTGCATAACTCATCATTTAAATTTACTTCTCACAATATATTCGGTAATATTCTTCTTTTGTCTCACTATGTAGAAAAAGCAAAAAAATTTAAAAAAATAATATTTTATTCTTTAGAGTAATAGCAAATCATTTTGCTGATTCTTTCCTATGCACTCTGTAGAGGATCGCTCCTCTACACAGGATCTTGCCAGAAACAAGATCTTGGCTCACTTAGTGTTATGGGAAGTAGGCTGTGATTCTCACATCTGTTTGCAAATTCACAGAAAAAGATGATTGAAGGAAAATAAAAATGTCTTATCTTTTACACCTTATAACTGGATTTCACTGGCCTTGTTTACAGTAGTAATGCCACTGAAGCTGAAATATGAGTTCAGTTTTGGAAATGCGGATGTTATGGTCCAGCAGATTTCTCTGTTGCAAAAGACCATGCCCTTCAAACTCCCTGTAGGAAACTAGACTTAAACATGAAGTGCTTAACATTTAAAGCTACAGTGGGTAAATAAATTTGGACTTTAAAAAGCTGTGCATACTCTTATATTAAGAGCAATACATCTTCAGTGAAAAGTGATTGTCCATGAATAAAAGGTAATATGAATTTCTCTTGATGCCACTTTTCTCTGAAACCATAAAATCTCTATGAAATGCAGACAAGCAAAGAAAGCTCCTTGCTAAATGTCAAGCAAATGGTCGAGCACTTGTAAACACAATCTGAGGAGGCTGTTGAGTATATGGTGAATTGCAACCATTTGGAACCAACTACAACCAGCAATGTAAAATGGTATGCAATTGCATACATAAATGTACATATATACTGAAACTACCTAGCTCCCAAAGATGTTTATTTTAATATTTATCTGGGTTTAAATAGTGTTCCTGATTTTTTTTTCATTGAATTGTCACACCTCTGGCAGTTACATAAGAAGCTGTTAATGTCAAATGGGTTTAATATATCGGTAAAAAAATTAACTACATAAAAAATGTCACTATTAAAATTGTTTATTTTTTTCTTACTATGACCATTCATTATTTGTTCCTCTTGTCAACACTTGACCCTTTATGCTACATTTCCTTTCATTCAATGTCTTA
The DNA here is from genome assembly GCA_013397315.1 of Donacobius atricapilla. Taxonomy (NCBI): domain Eukaryota; kingdom Metazoa; phylum Chordata; class Aves; order Passeriformes; family Mimidae; genus Donacobius; species Donacobius atricapilla. The sequence goes on along the minus strand of WBMY01000667.1, from coordinate 270,703 downwards.
CCTTAACTGATGATACTAAGTCTCAATGAGTTCTTCTGTCTGAGACGAAGAAAATAAAATGCATGTCAGCTGGGTTGCAGCTTCCTGAAATTTCAACACTGTCCATGTTCACTCAAAGGTAGGAAAAAAGAGAAGCTCAGCAAAAGCAAGGGCTTTGTTTTTCAGTATATTCCTAAACTGATGTTTGTCTTTGATAATAAAGACAATCTCACTTTCCATTCTTATTCACCTTTGACTTGTTCTGCCCCTCAGCCCATGAGTGGGTACCAATCTCTTGCAATCTCTTGATTGCAGAGATGAATACAACATGTTCATTGGGGCCACCTGTGGCCCTGATTTTTTCAGCCTTCTCTTCTGTTTCACAGTTTCATGTTTTGGGTTCTTTCTCACGCTCTGGTCTGTAAACATCGGCAAATGTTTATCATAACTTCAAGGAAAGTTTTCATTCTTTGTCTTAGAGATGTGGACAGCTGATGGACAGTTGTCTTGACCAATGGGATGGGGAGAAGTGTCAACCTTCTCCCCCAGTCCCTGGCCTTTCTAGATATACTGTATAATGGAGTCAGACTTTCAAAAAATGTAGAGTTTTAGTTCATGGCTTCTGATCAAAGTGTGAGTGTGTATTTGTGTGTGTGTGACAAACTGCGTCAGCCACCATATCCTCTCACAAAATTCATGAAATTTTATCCCAGCAAGCTGAAAGCTTGTCCTAAGCTTCAACAGGAAGTGTCCATATTTCACTACCAAATCACCCAGTCCTTGATATGCAACTTCTTAAGTTATCCATTTGTACTATTCATTATTTTCCATTATTTTGTGAAATCCTGTACATATAAAAAAATTCATCTGTCTGAAAGTAAAATCATGATATGGCTCATGAATTGTCTCTAGACTAGTAAATATTGAAGGACAATCAAAGCTGTTTCATAGGGAAAAACTGCAGATGAGAATGACAGTAGTGAGGGACTTGGAGCAAAAGCCCTGTGAGGAATGACTGAGGGAGCTGGGGTTGTTTAGCCTGGAGAAAAGGAGACTCAGGGGTGACCAGAGGTGATCACGCTCTACAACTCCCTGAAAGGTGGTTGTAGTCAGGTTGGGTTGGTCTCTTTCTCCAGGCAGCAACTGACAGAATGAGAGGACACAGTCTTAAGCTGTGCCAAAGGAAACATAGGTTGGATATAAGGAAAAAAATTTTTACAGAAAGAATGATAAAGTATTGGAAATGTCTGCCCAGGGAGGTGGCGGAGTCACCATCCCTGGATGTGTTTAAAGAAAGACTGGATGTGGCACTCAGTGCCAGGGTTTAGTTGAGGTGTTAGGGCTGGGTTGGACTCAGGGATCTGAAAGGTCTCTTCCAACCTTGTGACTCTGTGATTCTGTGACCTGATGCCCACACTATCTGTGTTTCAGGCATTCTGCTTCAACCGTCCGAAATGTGGCCCAGTGGACTGAAAACCCATTTAGGACCATGTTAATTCTTTGAGTACATCTTCTGGTTAAGTTTCATCTGAAAACAATCAATTTTGCACACTTTATGCTTTTATATGATTGAACCAAACTCTGTCAGCAGACAGAATCAGATATGCTGCAAAAAAAAAAAGAAATTCTAATCTAAACCAAAACACTAACAGCTGAAGGTAGTTTCATGTCACCTTTGTGTGCATTAGGTGGCTCCTTATAGTAAGTTTGGTGATTAAAGTTGAACTGCTAGCATTCCTTTAAAAATCCTAAAAATATAAATACAATTAGCAATAAGTCATTCTCAGAGCCTGAGTAACTTTTTTTCTTTTTCATTTATTAAGATTTTTAATTCTACCTGATTTCTCTCAACAGACATTTATCACACATTCCTGGATATGCAAAAAAAAAAAAAAAAGTCCCCTAGGAAGTATGTCTTCCTATTTAAATAGATTTGGAATTATCTAAGGCTGAAAATGGCTAGCCTGATATAAAATTTAGTTTTTTATATAACAAGGGTAAATTTCTAAGATTCAGGAAATCATAGTTTTGAAAAAATTCAATTTAACAAGAATTTTTAGACTAGGAAATTAAAAAGAAAGCCATTTTCAAAAAAAATAGTTTGGTGGTAAAATGTGGCATTTATAATTGTTAAACTAGATCAAGATACAAACTAAAATTCTACTTACTTGTTTACATGGTTTTTCTTGATTTTTTTTACACTGTTTTTCAAAGTGTTTTGTTTGTGGTCTTTTGGTTGGTTGATTGGCTGGTTATTTTTTCAGTTTTAGTGTCCTCAAATTAGTTTAAATGGGCTTTATATTCTACATGTAGGATCATTCAGATGGGAAAAAAACCCAACCAACTAACACGCCAAAAGCACCTCCCATTAATATGTATTTTTTTAAAAATGCAAAGGGTTTAAAAAATGTTCATTTATGCACACAGTGTGAAGTTTAAATCCCTTATATTTTGCTGATAGACTTTTCAGAATTAAATCCAGCAGCTCTAGGATTTGGTTTAAAAATAAACAGCGCATCTCATATTTGAATGAAAATTTACCTCTGAGGTGATTGCACATGAAGAAACAGAGAAACACACACAATTTTGAGTGACTGGTTTTCTGCAGTTCATCTCATAATACCAGTGTCAGAGAGCCTTTCCCTAAAAAGTAATTCTGCTTCTATATTATGATTATCAATACTGCTGTGGGTGGTTACATGAATTGCAGAGAGATTTTGCTTGACAATCTCAGAAACTGAAAGTAATATGACTCATTTGTAGGCTTAAAAGAAATTGATCAATCTTTTAAAGTGTTCTTAACTTGTTCAAACTTTCAATTAAACATTGCTATGAGCAGTTTTTTTTTAAAATACCTCTACAATTTAATGTATTTCCAGGTATTTTTTACACTAGTTATTGTTTCGTATCAAATCTATATAAACCTTGAATTATATTATCTTATGGTGTTATAGCTTTCTCTGCATTACTGAACTGTGACAATTGACCAGAAGCAATTTCAAAACTGTCATTTTATCAAGTTCATGCTTGGATTTTTGAATATTCCACCCAGTTTTAGTGATGCATGCATGTCTAGGATTATCAGGGGAAAAAAATAGCATATCAAAAATCACTTTAATGGATTTCCCTCATTTTTTTTTTAGGTTAGAAATAAATTCTATTGCTTAAGCAGCATTGCACAAACATCTGGTGAGGAATGCTCCTTCCAGGGGGCTCAACTGACTGGAGACCTCTTCCAATTTCATTTATTCTAAACAAAAATGAATTTTCCAGTCCAATTTCAGCTTCTTACCTAAGTTCAGCTTGCTTTAAGCAGTGATTAAGGAACAATAAAATCATGTGGTTTCAAAGAGTGGACGGTAGAGAACCTCGAGTGCAGATTAGATACTAGAGGAAATAAGGGGCAGGAGGAATAAGACAGAACAGCAATACAGTTTTATATATGGTCAGAAATGAGTAAACATAAATCTGTTTTGAAGTGAAGGGCTGTATAATATCACCATTAACCCAAGGACATGTAAACTATTTCTGAGCCATATGGGAAACAGCCTAAGACCCTCAGTCATACTGAAGAGATGTAGTGCTCTTTACTTTCTGTTACTACAGAATATGAAATAGGAGTGCCTCACTGGGAGACTTCTGAGTTGAATTATCATTTTCTATCTACAATCAGAGATTCTATTCTTCATAAAAAGTGGAAGTCTGTCAGTGTTGCAAATCTACAGGATATATCCAGCTACTGAAGAATTCTCAAGAAGTGAGAAAAAAAATCCAGTTAGTATATGTGACTGTTCTTAGGTTCATTATCCCACATTTGGCTACTCTGAAATAGATAGTGGCAGATGAAAGACAACAAAAACTTGTCTAAAAATACATGTTAAGACAGCACATTAAAACCTATGCACTGCACAAATATAGAGATCCAGCACAATACATTTTCTGTTTGTTAATTCACTCATCAAGCCTTTGTCAGCGGTTTAAAATTCCTAAAATACAGTGTAGATAACACATCTGGTAATGTTTAATTAAAATATTTCTTCTGCTTTAGAAAATCTTAATTCTCTATTGAATCATATTCAGAAACATCTCCTTTACTGAGAAACAACCAGGAAAGGCAGGATTCCCAAGAGTGCACCCAGTTCCCCATACCTAAGAAAATATCAGAGATTATATCAGTTTTATTGTCAGAAAATACCACCACAGAAGCAAAAGACTTCAAAGCAGAATAAGCAGGGAAGTTAGTCCTTTCCTCACGAGCCCCCTTCAGAAGGATGTGCTCAAATTATTGTAGAATATTCAATCAGCCCCCAAATGCCACTGGGATAAGAATGGAAAATAACTAAGTTTTCTACATTTTAAAAGAATCAGAAAACTTTAGTAACTTAATTTAGAACACCAACAGAACTGGAACTGAACAGATTCTGTGATGTCACTCAGCCAAAAGTTTGCCAAAGTTGCCATTTGCTAATTGCTCACATGCAAATAGAAGACTTTTTGCACAAAGAGTTGAAGATAAGCCTTTGTGGATATCTGTTAAAAGCAGAAAATATCTCCCTTCTCACCAGGACCCAAAGAGTAAACAAAGTTTTCTTATCTCATTACAGGAGAGACTTTCATCATCCAACAATATTTGCACAATGCTAGCAGCTAGTGCAATCAGAGTTTAACCTCCTCCAAAAATTTTCTGAATTGTGCTAGCTGTTCTTCTTGCAGTGAAAAACTTGGTAATCTCTTGCCCACTCAATAGCAAGGAAAAAGCCAACAGGTCTGCTTTTGCTAAACACCTACAAGTGTTTTGACATATTACCTCTCACAAATACAAACAACACAGAACGCATCTCCTCTCTATCTGGCTCCTTAACATTACAGAAAATTACGGCTGCAAAATGATTTAGCAGTAGGGCTCTCCAGAGAGACTGCCTAAAGAGATAGGTAGATGATGCAGCAGAAGCCTAGAAATCTTAAAAACAAATTAGATTTGAAGTCTTTGTAAGATCAAACTCAATGTTGTATCAGATCAAAATGACATTTGTGTGATAGGCTTCTCAAAATCTAAAGAAAAATGAGCTGTAAGATTAATTTTCTTCCCAACCCAATCTTAAGTATCATAATTCTGGTTCTTGGGCAAAGCTCATAGCAAGTTAACACCTATCTTTAAAAAAGGCCTTGAATATGATCTTTAAAGAGACCTTGCAACGAATGCTGTTTTCGGTCTGTAAACTGCAGCCTACAAACCATCTTGACTTGAAAAAGTATAATGATTTAGAAACTATTTAAGAAGCTACAGGATATTGTCGGTGCAAAGAAAGAGACTCAGAGGAGCTGGTGGCAATCACTTACAGATTATAACCTTCAACCAATACTGCTTGAGCTTCTTAAAATGCAAGCAAAGTTATTTTCAAAGAGCAAACAAGTTCTTGATAATGATTACCTTTTGTTCCTATCAGCATTTTCCAGATCAATATTCTCCATAAACTGCAAGTTGGTCCTCTCTCTTCTTCACCAGCTACGTGTCATTTTCTGAATGACATCAATGTCATACGAAGTTTCACTGATGAAATCCTGTTAAACATGTGGTGAAGATGTTTGAAGCACAATCAACATAAGAAATATCTTTATCCCAGACATAATTGTTTCAGAAAACTATCTATGTCCTGGCATAAACTATGCTAGTAAAATATATATTATTCGCTGTGATGCTTTATTATTGCAGCACAAGAATCTGATTTATTGAAAAAGTATGCAGACTCAGTGTGCTGTGTCTGCCTGAGCTGGAGTTCATGCTCTTTTAGCAGCCCTCAGAGTGTACTTCACTTTGCATTAGTAGCTGTAGAGATGCTGATAACACACCAGTGTTTTGGCTGCTGCTGAGCAGCGCTGGCACAGCACCAGCACTGTCTCTCCAAGATCCTGGGAGGGGGCACAACTAGTCCAACTCACCCAAATTAACCAAAGGAATATTCCATAACATACAAATATATAACAGCTCAGATATAAAAGTAGAGGGAGGGAGGAGGAATGGGGACCATTTGTCATTTTATGGTGTTTGCCTTCCACAGGTAGGCAAACCACTACATGTGCTGAAGCACTGCTTCCTGGGGAGTGCCTGAACATCACTCACAGATCAGAAGTAGATATTTTTTTGTTTGTTTTACCTTTGCTTATGTGCAAAAACTTGCCTTTTTTTTTTCTCCTTGCTTTATTAAATTCTCTTGTCTCAACCTGATAGCTGCTTTCCACTGTTTTTTTTCTCTCCCCCGTCGCACTGGAAAGAGAGGTGATAGAGCAACTTGGTGAGTGCCTGGCATCCAACCAAGGTCAAGACTATGGTCCTTTTTGGCACCCAATATTGGCATGAGGGATGAACCAAGAAGACTGTGGCTGGATTCCAGCCACCCACCAGAGCAGCCCTCTCACAGCTGGACAGGGGAGAGAAAATATAATGAAGGATTCACAAGCTGAGATAAAGACTGGGAGGGATCACTCATCCAACACTGTCACAGATGAAACAAGCTCAAATTAGAGATATGAAATGAATTTATAATGAACAAGGTCAGAACAGGATAATGAGAAGTAAAATCAAACCTTAAAAGCACCTTACTCCCACCCCTCCCTCCTTCCTAGCACTACCTCCTCCCCCAGTGGCACAAGGAGATTGGGAATGGGGGTTATGGCCAGTTCATCCCCCACGGCACCTCCTGCTGCTCAGAGAAAGGAGTCCTTCCCCTGCTCCACCTTGGGATCTCTCCCACAGGACACAATTCTCCATGACATTGTCCAACGTGCAACTGATTATGACTCCCTGGGATCTGCTGTTTAGCTGGTTCTCACCCCATGTCACCACCCACTCATCCAATCCACACTTCCTGAGTTTGCCTATGAGGATGTTGTGACAGACAATGTCAAAAACCTTGCTGAAGTCGAGGTAGACAATATCCACTGCTCTTCACTCATCCATCCAGGAAGCTGTTTCATCATAGAAGGTAATCTGGGAGATCAGACATGGTTTACCTTTACTGAATCTATGCTGACTACTCCTGATCATCTTCTTGTCATCCATGTGGATAGAGATGGCCTCCAGAATGAGGTAAGCCACGACCTTCCCACAGACTGAGGTGAGGAACTGGAATTACACGCAATATCTGGTCATGCAAGTAATGTGATCGTTTCTTATCTTCGAGTCAGAATATTAGTCCATAGATGTGTCTAGAAGTTGTGTCATTTCCATTTTCTTCTTTAAAAGAGGTATTAGGCTGTCATCTTTCTTTTCTCAAACACCTCCCTTGCCCCTCTGGAAAGCCTTTCCGTAAAATGTGAAGATTGCAATGAGTTCATTTGTCCCAGTATTTATCAAAATGTGATTTGTGTCTCCTTAAGCCTCTAAAGTTAAAACTACCTAGATATTCTCCATTAAACTTTGGGAAATATGTGTCTTAAATCTTTAAAGCATAAAGGAGTATAGCAGTTGTCAGGGCTAATTCTAGAAATATGTCCAGATTCTCTGTTAATATTATGGATTTCCACACAGGCCTATAGTCTCATCATAACATGTAGACCTGCCTTTTTAATCAGTGTGTATCTCATTCAAATAAGCAGCTTTCAGTTTCTCTAAAAGCTGATGGATAGAAAGAAAGGAAATTAGTTACTTTTGAGACATAAGTGAAACAAAAAAAAACCTCCTCAGAGTTCGCTTTCTATTTATTGCCAAAGTACAATACCTCAGTACAAGCCAAAATCAAGTGCTATTCATAAAGTAAAATGTTATCTTTGATTGTTCTTCCAGAGGAAGGAGAATTCTCTAATTTCTGGGTTGTAGAAAAAAGGACTAATGATAAATTCTTGCACCTTAACAAAAAGATATTTTAACACGGCCGGGATGTCTGAAATTTTCTCCAGGCAGCATGTCATCTCCAAAAAAGCTAAGAGGAAGGTAATTCTGTCACCTGGCATGAGAGCACAGGACTCAGGCTCTATTTATTTAGAATCATCTTTATTAGAAAAATAAGTTTTCTTTAATTTAGGTAGGAGTTAAAAAACCCAAACAATTGAGGAGTAGAAGCAACCGTATAAAGAAAACCTAAGACAATAAAAGATAGTTTACAAGATATTTCTTTCTGTATTAAGATCTGTACCTTATCCATCCTGTGAGACTGAAGCTAGAGTTCTCCACCCCTGATTCAGAGAACACTGATAACTGTTTTTCACATGATATTTAAAGATGGATGCCCCTCACGCAGCAGAGAGCAGTGATGAGAACATTACCTGTTTATTCTTTCCCTGCACATGAATTTTTTTGTTTTAGTCATTGTTTATAAAACTTCCCATCTTTTATAACTGGTGGCAGTGTTTCACATAGTAACATTGGCATTTAATTGATGATTCCTATTTTGATAAGTAGACAAACAAACATTCATTTTCTTAAAGCCCATTTCAAGAAAATATAGTAATAAAAAAAATCTTAACAATTTTAGAATCACCTGACTGGGATCATTTCATTACTGTTACTGCTACAAAGACAAAAAGAGAAGCAACACATTGCAAAATTGGAGATTAGGTCCTTAGAAGAAGAATCGTCCTCTGCATTTGTTTTAGGGAAACTCATCTCAATAAAATTTTTGAAAACACCAGTCATTCCCAGTTGAAATTATTAGCTTTTCTTGGCCTCTATATCTGGCAGTAAGCAAGCTTATCTGATGATACATCAAGTAAAGTAAACTATTTCTCTGAGATTATATAAAATAAAAAGTACTGCAATGGAGAGACATAAATTCAGTTAAAGTAATTTTCTTACAAGTGGTGATTTTGCAAATATAAACCTTGGCTAAAACATAAATTGACATTTCTTATTAAAATAATAGTTTCATTTTAGATAGACAAAGTACTTTTAATTAATAAACATAATATTTGAAGACATTAAAATTATGATTGTACTGAAATAATTATGAAAGTAACATTCAGTTATCTGGCTTTAAGAAATGTGCTACTCATTCTGAATAACAACTGAGTAATTAGAAGTGGTGGCTTATGAAGATATCTGCACAGAATTAAGAAAAAGCAAGAACGGATCAGTTCTGTGCAAGATCTGAAATGATCACACTTTGTGTACACGTTTATCTTCATCTTATTTATGGATTCATTTATATAACTGAGAGAATACCAAGCTTCCGTTTCAAATTCAGGAGGAATAGGGAAAAGTAGTCAGCATATTCACAAACTTAAACCCTCCTTGTCAGAAAAAAACTCTTGTTTTCTTTGAACTGTCAATTGAAGGAGCATCAACACATATTCACTCTCTCAAAATGAAATTCAGGACAGCAGTTGAAAATGTTCTTTTAAGAAAATGTCTTGGAATTTGCTGGAAGTTTATACCTATCTTTCTCACTTTGCTTGTATACTATTCTATTTTCTTCCACACTGTATTTTAAGTGCCCAGAATCCCTTATGGGGGAGGCTAGTCACTGTGAGACTAAGGCTTTGAAATCTCTACGTAACCTGACATATAAAAACAGCTGTTTGGCACCCTCCTGTATCTGAATTAAAACGTAATGATGCCTTAAGTTTTTAACTTCTATATATTTCAGACCCTGTACTGCATTAGTGTACAACTCTGAACTCCACACAGAGTGTTAGTAAGCTCTCTTCACATTTTGGTCAGACAAAACAACCCTGCCAGGCCTGAGAACCAAGGACACCATCTGCCTCACGCCTGATAGTATAAGCAAAAGTGTATTGAGGGTGTGAAAGCAAACTGAGGGAATATGACTTCATTATCTGAGACTGTAATTGGAGGATTAACCCCTGATATGCAAATAGACCAAACTTTTATCTGTCTGAAAAACTCGTGACCATTGTCCATCTTGAGTGTAGCCTCTGGGAGGCTTTTGACTGCCCAAGGTGTATCTATTGAAGGCCTTTAATAAATACCTACTTTATCCTCTAACTCTGTCTAGCCTCTGTTCCAGGTAGCCACTCCAAGGCATCAATCCAATACATCCCTCAAGCTTTAATTACTCACAGTTTTTCATCACTTCACTGAAAAAAAATATTCTGGTAACATCAACAATTTATTGTTTAAGAACAAAGTATCTGCATAATTGCATTAGGAATTTTAGTTAAAAAATAGCCTGACCAAAGATACAGTGTCAGCAGTCCATTCTCCAGAGAAGAGTCGCAGCTTCTTCATTACTGACCTTGTTGTTGCTATTTAATGTTGAGAGAAATATCCTTAGTTTTCCCACTACAGAAATATAAAGGTAAGTAGGCATGTGTGACTCCATTACTGCCAAACAACCAAAGAAGCAAAATAAATGCTAGGATTGTAAAGACTTTTTGTACATACTTTCCCTGAGAGCAAATAAGGTTAACTAGTACAACCAGTTTTCTGCATACTTGAACAATCACAAAAAGAGGACACACACATACACAAAACCAAAACAGAAAAAAACTAACAAACAAACAAAAAACCCAAGACAAAACCGCAGAGACCAGCCTGTTCCACTTCCAATTTAACTATTTTTCGCAGTCTTGCCAAACATTCTACTGTAATTCAGTATAGTATCCTATTTTTCTTTGGTCCAGAAGAATGTAATGCATAGAAGAAATAATGTAAAGAGGAGGCATACAGAAAGAAAAACAGTAACAAGGAAAGAAGGAAACAGAGAAATTTTGTAAAAGAGGATTAAATTAGTGGAAGGTCAGAAATAAAAGCAGAAACCGTGACACTCTAGTAGCTAAGGAGCTTTTGCAGCAGCAGAACTACACTGAGTTATTCTCGGCTTGGATATTCTAAGTCAGGAGATGCAAACGAGCACTAGTTTGTCAGGAATCTTGTAAGATAACATGCTTTAAGGCATGTAATTGCCTGTGTCCTAATAAATCCATGTGTTTATGGAGCTAAAAAGAAAGCATATGAAGCATCCTGAAGCATTTCCTTCTTTTTCTGGGCAAACTAGAATTTGTATTTTCCCCTGAGCAGAGCGCAATACTTTGCAAGGTGATTAGGACATTTTTTAGAAGACCCCAATGACCGAGTCATTCCTGCCATAGTCATTTATTCAAAATTCCTAACTCAAAGCCTGAATCTAGATTTATAGAAGGTAAGTAATATCAAATATAATTATGATCCTACTGTGAAAATGAGAAAAATGTTGTCCATTAGACTAAATCTTTAATCTTTCCATCACTGGAAGTATTTAGTCTCCATAATTCAATTACAGATTTTTAAGTGAAATAATGTTCGGGTTCAGTGAGAAGTCATATATCCTTTTTGCTTCCTGACACCCATCTCATACTTGTTCTTAAATGTTCCTATTTATATGGTTTCTAGCTTGGAAATTGTAACTTGATTACTACACTATTCATTGTTTTCCAAAACTACATGCTCAAGTAATCTTTACATAAATAAAATCATAATTAATGACAAAATTAATTAAAGTGAGTATCAAAATCTCCATAACGGAAAGACTGCCTTATGGGCACTTGTACAAAGGTGCTGGTTTTTTGATCAAATGTGAAGTGTTTTTATTAGAATTAGAAGGGTTTTCTTAGAATTAGTTTAGATTTCAAATATATATTGCTGCAAACCATAGAAAATAACTTTATTTGAGAATTGTTTTCAGCTGTTTTTTAGTACCTGACAAATGCTTATTCCTCTTTTTTCTTTTCTTTTTTTCCTTCAGATCCCAATCGGGAAGGTCTCCATTCCTGTACTACTTTAGGCACTTTCTGCAACTACACCCTTCTGAAACCATCAATCTGATGGCCAAGAAGTTAATCGGGTGTTGACAATATGTGAACTGCCACTGCTTTCTGAGCTTTCTCTATGTGTTTTTTTTTCCCATAAAGGGCTTTATCAGGACAGAGAAATAGAGGCCAGGTACAGCAGTGGAGGCTCTGAAAAATAGAGACAGTGTCAAGGGAAGAGGAGTATGGCCATGGGAACTTAAGAAAGGAGACACTGGTTTGTGCCCACAGCTATAGAATATCTCCTGATGATTACAGGCATTTTGTTGTGGATTTTTCGGTTTTTTGTGTTTCTTAAAGAAGACCTAGAAGCAGTCAAAAGCCGTTCTCAGTGTAACAAAGAACAAATTAATAGTATATAAAAAGTAATAGGCATAAAATTCTCATATAACCTGGAACTACAGACCAATGAAGTACTAGATAGCTGTAAAAGCACGTTATGAAACATAAAAGTGACCCCAAGTATAAGCCAAGTATATAAGAAGAAAACCACAACCATAGGACACGTCACATTCCTTACAATAAAGTACTCCCTAGGCTGTTGACCTACAGTGTTGCCTTTTCCAGTAATTTGAAGCTACCAATGAGCTACTGAGACTTGCTATATTTTCATAATTGCTAAATGTCTGATTTTATTTGTGCGTCTGTCTTCATTTCTATTTCAGTGTAACCAATACAGGTATCCTATTAAAAATATTAACTTCTGTCACTGAAATTTGTCTGCATTTAAAGGCAAAGTTTCTAACAGCTTACCACATGAAATATTTTCAGTTGATACCCTACATAAATAGAGATGGATATATTTCTCCCTTGAGGAAGAACCTTGAAGACTTTTATTTCACCTTGTTCACAGTTTCATAAAATATGGTATTGCCTAATTTATACAAAATTCCTAGTCCAGCATTTCTTAAAAAACCAAACCAAACCAAAAAATAAAATTAAAAAAAAAAAAACACAAATAAAAACACCAAAAGAAACCCCACACCAAAACGTAGGATTATCTTCACTTTTAGCAACGTAGTCTAAGGAAGACATCCCTGCGTCCCTGCCCACAGTAGGGGGTTTGGAACTAGAACATGTTTAAACCCCCTTCTAACACAAACCATTCCATGATTCTATTATTTGAAGTTTTCTTTGATTAACAATGAATAGATGTGGCATGCTAAGAGGTACAATTTCTCTTTGTAAATGGAATCAACTGCCCAGTAGCAGAATGTACAAGAAACAGTTTAGAAGGTACAGCAAGTAGTTCTTGTACTCCTGAGGCAAATGGCAGTTTTGAGTTCTGCAAATACTGCTACAAATAACCTTATTGAAAAGTCAGAGAGAAAACTCTCAATACATCTTTTCACTTTATGAAAACTAATTTCATTTTATTCTCCCCAAAAGAAAGAGGGTGTATTTGTTTTTCTTTCTTTCTTAGAAATGCCACTTCTGTCTGGAAAAATGCTAATGTCATGAGAAACGAAAGAAAATAAAAGCAAAATAGCTACTCAAGAATAGAAAAAATATTCTATGATTTGAAATGCTTCTTTTTGCTAACTGCTTAATGTCAGTATGTAGCATGTTGTGCTTAAAATTTAATGATTATAGTAAGAAGAAATATTAGAGTTTGAGGAAAAAACAATTCTTAGCTGTGAAGCACATGTTTTTAGGGGGAGATGGAATGAGAAAGAAAAATAGATTATTTAGGAAAATTTGCTTCCAGATGAAGTAAAAACTATTTGTAATTTCCATTGCAAGTGTCACCAAGATGAAAAAATTTCAAATATTTCCCAATTTTTAAATTTTGTTATGAGAAATATCCTTCATACGCTACTCCAAGAGAAAGAAAATGTCATTGAATCATAAGGTACATTTAGAATCTTATAAAGTGTAAAAGAACTCTTTTTTGTAGAGTTCTATAAGTAACTCGCTCTACTCAATTTCTTTTTATTCTAGGTAATTTTTTTTTTCAGCTTTACCTAAAACTTGGCTTCTGAGTATTTTAGTTAACTTCTGAACATGCTGCAGCTTCTACTTAGGGGGTAGGACTCACATGAAAATGAAAGCTTTTTGTGTTCAGGTTTATCTTGTCTTCAGAGTTAGAGTGGGAAGGAGTATTCCAGCCACATGAGCCAAGCAATGGAACAATTCCTCTGCAGCTGAGGTGTGATTTAATGCCCAGGAGCTCTGGGAAGGGCATCTAACCAAGCGTCCTGCTATTGCAGCGTCCAAGTCCACTGACCATGATCATCTTCTGTCATGCTAGGGGTCATGCAGCTGTCAGAGTCAGCCAACACACAGTCAGCACAGAAAAGGGCCGGAAGCTCACCCCAGGTTTGGGACCCACGTCTGGACAACAGCAGAGACTTGCCACAGTGCACAGCCCCCAGCGCCGACCCTGGAGAAACAGCCCCCTGCCCTTCAGAGGCCTCCACCCAGTGGGAGCTCCTAAGGGAAAACACACACCCGGGGCTGTAGGTTTGCCTGGTACACCTCCATGAGTCTCCCACGAGGTAGGGGGAGTCCTCTCCTATAGGAAGTATGAGCTGGTGGAAATTGTTCTGCCAAGGAAATGAACTCCAGGGGAGAGACAGTGGTCTGTGCAGCATCTAAGATGTAGAAAAGGCGAATGGCTGAAAGAAAAGCAGTGGATATTGTTTATCTTGAGTTTAGCAAGGCTTTCAACACCATCTGGCATAATGTTTTTATAGAGAAGTAGATCAAGAGACACGGAAGAGCAGTTGAACGCAAGGTGATGTGATCAGCAGCACAAAGTTCAGCTGGAGGCCAGTAACTAGTGCTGTACTCCAAGGATACAAGGGCCAGTGTTGTTTGGTGTCTTCACTGGTGACCTTCTGTATGACTGCACTAAATACACCCTCAGCAAGCTTGCAGATGACACAAAACTAGATCCTATAAGCAAACTTTGTACTGCAGTAACAAAAGGGTCAAATTACATACCAGACTATTGTTAATTTTGAGTCCTGTGCTATTTCAACACAGGGAAACTTTTTTTTTTCTTTTGCCCATGGAATATATATGTGCACTGCAGCACAATTTTACCTATTATGGATGCACTATATCATGATCAGCAAAAGAATTCACAATCAAATTATCCCCAGAAAAATATTGTCATTTAGACTTTTTAACTCTTGCATCTTGAAAAAGATGAAATTAAAGAGTATAAGCTTTGAAATAATATTAATTAATACATATTCTCTAACAAATCCTACCTGCCTAATTGTTTTCCTTATAACTTAGCCTATCAGTTGGGTTTTATCCACTTGCAATCTTTACAGCTTTTTTTTCTGAAAAAATCTACACATTCTTTGAAATCTAACATGCCCTCTTTATGTGTCTTCATGCAATGACTCTTTCATGATTTGCAGGTGTAAGAGGACATATTATATATCTGCTTATCACCCAAAAACTTCATTTTTTTCTCTTTTAATCTCTAATCTTAAAATGTATGATCAAGAGTGAGAAACAAATTTAATATGAAACCTAAAAAAATTATTTGTTTGAAACAAAGGTTTCCACATGTGAAAACAACAACTGAATTTACTCAAGAATTAGAAACAAAAGTAAGATTAAAGGAAAATAAGTCATGGTTCACCCCCAGACAGCAATTAAGCCACACAGACAGTGGGATGGCGGAAAGAATGTGAAACCTAAAATTAAGAAAACTCATGAGCTAAGAACAGTACAATAATGCTAATGACAATAAATGAAAATCCAAGAAGGACAAATTACACAAATGAAAAGCAATTTTTCATTATCAACTGACCAATGTCCAGCCTGTTCCCAAGCACTGCTCCCCACTGGCTACCTTTCCTCTTAGTTCATATGCTGAGCATGTCATATGGCATGGAATGTCCTTTTGATCAAATGGAGTCAGCTGTGTCCCCTCCCAAGTCCTTATTCTCTGGACATCCACTCACTGCCAGGACAGGATGAGAAAGTTGAAAAGTGTGATTTAGTGTAAGCACTGCTCAGTAACAACTAAAAATCAGTGTCTTGTCAACATTGCTGCCATCCTAGCTCTGAAACACAGCACTGTACTACCTGCTAGGAAGAAAAGTGACTCAATCCCCGCTGAAAACAGGCAAGGAAGAAAAACAATCAACCTTTTGTTTGTGGTGTTGTTGTTATTATTTGGTTTGGTTTGGTTTGGTGCTAGGCTTCAGCAGTGCCTTTTAGAAAGGCTATTTAAACTGGAAGTTTGAAGTAGACAAGAAGATAAATAATGGTGATTTTCTCTGGCAGCACACTAGGGGTGCTCATCACTAGCATTTCAACTGAACTTGTGGACAGACCTGTGTTTTTGCATATGAAAGAGCAGAGGAGGAAGACGAGGCTACAATATTCAGATTTATGCACTTGAAGTGTAATTTTAAGACACGTCAATTTGCTGAGTCTCATACAATTTTTTTCAAGTGGATCAAATTCACTAAATGAAAAATCATGTAAAATGTGATTTAAAGGGAAATAAAGATATGCAGAGAACATCCCAGTGAGATAAGATATGAAGGGTATTTGCTCAGAACAGCTGGTTATGAAGACTAGAGTATGAGTCAATCCTGATATGCAAGGAGTGATACATTGTTCAGTTATTAATGATCTTTTCAACTTTAGGCTTTAACTACATAGAAAAAAAGTATCATGTTAGTGATATTACCTAGGTAAAAATTAATTGTATGACAGATAACCTTCAGCAGTATCACGATGTTCAGTAGCATTTTTTTTTCAAAACTCTAAATCCACTTCCAAAATTTTAAACTTCTCCCTACACCCCTTCATATTCCTGCCACTTTGTGTTATAAACCATTAGAGAAACCATGGTCCTATGTATGGTGCATTTCTAAGGGTTACCAATATGAATTATTTAAACTCCTTAGCCAGTAGCTGCTACAATTACAGCTTCATGCATATTCATGGTTGCATAGAATCTGTGCAGTCCTACCTTTGGAAGAGGAAATGAAATAGGGGAGGATGCACTTCAAAATGCTCACAGGGATTCAGGGACTGTGAATTCTTCCTTTAACTCTACCGTCAAAGCCACTCTTTCAACCTCTCTTACATTTATTCCAAATTTATAGCTTGTCTTCTAGTCCTTCTAATGACTAAAGAGCAAAGCCTGCTGGTACAACCTTTATGAAGTCTGCATATATAACTTCCTTAAACACATTTAACAATCATACATCTGAAAACAAATTGGATTTTAAATTGGTAT
Organism: Donacobius atricapilla; assembly: GCA_013397315.1. Lineage (NCBI taxonomy): Eukaryota > Metazoa > Chordata > Aves > Passeriformes > Mimidae > Donacobius > Donacobius atricapilla. Next base: position 253,764 of record WBMY01000667.1, on the reverse strand, counting down.
TATTATTATTGTTGTTCCTTGTTCTAACCACTAAAGCTATGAAGTTCAAATATAACTGCTAAAAGTATTCTGTAAATAATTGCAATGTGATGCCTTTCTGGAATGCTAAAATTGCACTGACAGTATCAAACACGTTTACGGACAAAAATAGCCTTGTTTTCAAAACACAACCTAATAAATCTTTTATCAAAGTCTTCACAATGCTCAGCTGAAATAAAGGCATAAGATAGTGCAAACAGAGATTGCTGGAAAGGTTAGAGACATGCTAAAAGGTATCAGTATATCAAATTGTGTCTATAGGAGGCTGCTGAAAACTTCAATAAAAGAAACAACATACCAAGCTTTCATACATAAATGACTCAAGGTTTTCATTTTATCCCTTTCAAGTCGTTCCACTATTGGGCTTTTTTTTGTTTCCTTCTTCTTCTGTTCCTGATTATTCCGAGCAATGGATTGGACACAGCGCCAGGGCTTTTTTCAGGCCTAGTGTCCTGCTTAGATGAATCTCTGCATAGACACATATTATATGGCTGATACTTACAGGTTCCTTCTCTAAGATATTCTTCATGTCAATATTTTCCTCATCAGAAAGAAAAAGACTTTTTTTTTCCACTGAAGTTTTTAAAAATATATATCTGGATTACTTCATTACAAATTCTCTGTCATGAACGCAAATAATTTAAAATGATAATTTTTGTGGGCATAGATACTTGGACTAAAACACAGTGCTTCTTAACTTCTCCCATATCAATGGTTCAGGTGAAACCTATGATGGTAAGATTGTAATTTATAATCATTAAGGCACTGCAATCAATCTAAAGAGAAGTTATAAGTTCAATAATTCCTGGAGATATTGGAGATATCATTTTTTTCCTACCTATATAAGTGTCTCCTCCCACAGAATGCAGAGCATTGTTCTGAAATATTTCTGTGTTCTAGTTTGTCTCTTCATAGTCAAAAAAAAAAAAAAATCTGTGATTTGTTTGTTTGGGGTATTTTTAAATTAGTAAAAGTGCATCATTGAGCTTCTGTATTACTTTGACTACAATTCAGCTGGGAATAATGTTGAGAAATTAATAACAGAACTTGTCTAATTTTTACTCTCTGGAATTCTGCTGCTCTCTATCTAATTTGCCCTACCAATTCAATGCTGTACTCCCTAGAATATTTCTGGTCTCATAAATATCACAAGCCACGGCTCCTTTGCTTCATCACACAGAAATATGTTTAAGAGATGCTGGGACAGAAACGATTTCTGAAATTATGAATCACCTTCAGCTTTTGAAATTACTTTCCATTTCTCATTCTTACTCTTCCTTTCCCCTTTAAATAATTTTTCTTTTCTATTTCTATCCTTCTATGATTATAAAATTGCTACATGTCCTTCTACCAGTCATCATTTAGAAAAATTTGACAATATTTGGGATCCATCTCTTGATCACCTCAAATTGTTAAACTGTTTCTTCTAGTTTGCTTGTAACCTCTCAAAGAATTGCATATGCTCTGAAAGGACCAGTGAAACTCCTTTAGCAGTTGTCTTCATGATTTTATCATGGTAGCTTCCCAAAAGGAATGTCTGAGGAATACTCATAAGGCAAATGTTCTAGCTCTATAAGGTATCAGTCACAAATATGAAACCTTGAAGAAATTATTTACAAATGTAGCCTTTTTAGGGGTTAAAAAAAAAAAAAGTACTTATGAACCTTTATTAACTAATAAACCAATAAGTTATCTACCTGAGTTTCTTCCAAGAGAAGTTACAAACACAGACTTTTAATTTTTTCCTTTTTTTTCTGAAATTGTTTGAATGTTAACAGTTGTGGAAACTGAAACTGCCTAAGCTTTCACAGACAAATGTCAAGGTTTTAGAACTATTTCACTTCTAAAGTAATGATCTCCTTCTCTCATATGATCAGATAATTATTCCATAATGAAATTCCTAAATAGACCTTATCTCTGATGTGTCTGTGATTCCAGTAGAGAAACACAAGAATACTGCTGCTTAATTTATGCCAAGTTCCCATTTTACTACATTCCATAATATCACTACTTTTGTTTATTGCAAACTTATATAATCTTCAAGTTGTTTATGTTTCTCCTTAGTTTTTGCAACAGTATGTCTAGCCTCAACAGTTGTTGCTGTTACACAGAATTCAGATGCATTTGAAAAATTAAATTCTAAATAATTGCTCAAGTAGCATTGTTTTCATCCTCAGTGTTTTTTAGCGTTTGATTTCCCAAAGTCAAAATTTTAATTTCAAAGATATAACTTTTTAAAGTGCATTTGCTCTCACAGTGTTATGATTTAACCCCAGCCAACAACTGAACTTCATACAGACTCTCACTCATTCTGTAGCAGAGAGATGCAGACCCAGGAAGAAGAACAAAAATGAGAAAATTTATGGGTTGAGATAAAGACAATTGAAGAGCGACTTTAAAACAGAAGTCATGCCCACAAGTAAAGCAAAACCAGGAATTCACTTGAGACTTTCGACCAGCATGCAGGTGCTCAGCCACCCCCAGGAGAGACGGGTCCTATCTCACGGAATGTTGATTTGGGAAGGCATTGCTCCGAACATCCCCCTCTTTCTCTTCCCAGCTTTATGTGCTCACCTGATGTCATAAGGTGGTGGATATCTCTGGTGTCAGTCGGGACCAGCTGTCCCAGCTGGCCCCCTCCCAGCTCCTTGTGCCTGCTCTCTGGTGGGGTGCGGTGACAGGCACAGAAGACCTCGGCTCTGTGTAAGCCCTGCTCAGCAATAAGCAAAAAAAATCTCTGTATTATCAACACTGTTAACAGCACAAATTCAAAACAGCTGTACTAGATACTGTAAAGAAAATTGCTTATTCCAGAGGAAACCGGCACACTCCAGTAGCCAAGGGCTATCAGTTTCTGTATTATAAAAAGCTTTAGTTTATCTGCTGCTTTTATTGAACTTAACCTTTTCAATGGGATAATTATTCTCTCACTTTTACATGGTTAATTTTGCATAATATTTGTTCTGTTGTAGATGCAAAATTATCTGTCTCTCATTTCTTTCCCATCAATGAATTTATTTGTTTTCTGTATTGCCTTTCCTACTCCTTTCTTCTTCCCATTCTCGCATTGTGAATTCAACATTTAGTGTCAGTTTTACTGCTGCTTTTTTCCCTGCTGTGGTAGATTTGCTTTACATACAGACCTGAAAGAGTATTATATGTTTCAGCAGATTAAATATACATACTTTGACTCTCAGAATTCCTTTGGATGCTTCTGGGAAGGACCCAGGGTCATGCCATGTAACCATCCTGTGGGACCATAATTGATCAGGACAGAATGTTATACTAATGTTGTATTTTTTATGTTACTTATGTTATAAATTATACTACATATTGGCCCAAATATCCTCATCACTTTTCTTCTGTCCATACTGGTTTTCAATCATAATGATTGCAAATTCCCATCAACTCCAACAAGGTTTTAACTTTTTTAATCTCCTTGAGCTAAAACAGGTTAGGCAATAGTTTTGTTACTACTTTTAGATGACTGTTAGAATAAGTTAAGACCGGTTCAGACTGTGGAAACCTTAGACAAGTCATAAGACACTCAGCAGTGAGTTCAACAGAAACTCTGTGGCCTTTATTAGTGATGACAAAAGATTATTTACTGGTCCAAAAGTTCCTAATACAGGCACTGGTCCAGAACTAGAAATGCCTTAGTGTTGGCAAAAGATTTTACATAACTGTTTCTTAACCTTAACGTCTGAAAATTTAGCTTTATAAACACAACAAAATTATTCATAAATATGTATGGGGAGTTCTTGAAAAATTATATTAACTAAATACCTTTGCTTTTTGCAAATATTAGAATTGTCCCTTCTGTTTTTGTTTTGGTATTAAGAAGTAATAATTCACTAGAATCAAGAAGTGGTTGTAGTGTCGAGATAAATTACTTTTATTTTAGCCCTACTGTGGGCTTTTTTCAGAAAGGCTAATATTGGTTAAATGTCTGCAGCCCTACTGAGCAAGGTAGTGGGTGGATTTAAGAGAGAATGCATGTGGGAAAGCAGAAGAGGTGAATCCCTACGGGCAACACGGCTGGGAAAACTAATTGTTATACAGGATCTATTGTGTTCATTATGTTTTACAATATACATTACATAAAAATTACTACTTTAGCGAGTGAACCAACTAGCCAAAAGAAATTGCTAATATATATTTAAAAACTGTTAAGCAAGACTTAGCTATTTGGTCACTACTGCAAAGATTTAGTTTTGCACATCACCTTCTTCTGTCAAAATTAATTGTTTTGCTTTTTATTGAGAAAATCTATTGACAAAGAACAGTTCATAAGCTAACAGCAGCTATGCATTCTTCACTATTGTATTCCAAACAAGAATTCCAGAAGCCTAAAATTAGATCCTAAAACTATCTAGTATTTAAGTAATCTGATTTATAAAAACACTTCATCAACCCTCAGATATCGGTAGAGTTCAAAGAGCTAAGAGAACTAATGTAACTAAGAATAGGATTCTGCCTTTTCATACATAACTTAGTTTAATTGTATTCCCTGCAGCAAATAGAAATTTTCATTTTTCCATGCTGCATATTGGAAATACTTTGCGATCTTGCCTCCAATGGTGCCAGTGGCTGCCATTCTAATGGTGTTCTTCATCCCTATGACACCTCAGAGTGTGGGATTGGTTTGGTTTGGTTTCTAATATGGTTGCCATGATCTTTTTCTTGCTTGCGTGTAAGTACTAAGTACCATCTTTCCTTGCATTTGCATGGATCTACCAGATGTAATAAATCAGCTCAGGCATTTTAGAGTATAATGAAGCACACTAGATTAATTATGAGGAAACTTTCTTGTTGTCTATTGCCAAGATTTGGTCAATAGGATTGACGCTAAGAAGAGTAACGTTGCTGCAGGGAGTTTTCAAGGCTAAAACACCCTCTTTCACGTTCATTAAGGTTCTGAGTTGTTTTTCCCTTTTCCTTCATGATAATTATATCTATATACCACAGAAACCCTTTTTGGAGTGTGTTTGCTCTCCCTGATTGGATTCAAATGAAAAGCTGCCTTTCTCTGTGGGCTGATTTCTTTTTCCTGTCTAATCAGAAGCATGGCCTGAATCCTAATTACAAGTTAGGGACTTAATGAATGAACTTTGAGAATATTAATGTAATGCTTGAAACACCCGCAAATAGAGTGAATGTTTTATTTAGGGCTTGCTTCATGAAGTCTTCTTTTAGCAGCATTAGAATTTAAGGTTTAAAATGAGAACGTATTGAAAAACAACATTTATTCCTCAATGAGAGGAAATTAGTAAAGACTTATAAAAATGAGAAGGTGAACTAAAGGAGGGCAGAAAAGAAAGGTAGCTGTAATTAAATGAGATTTTTAAATTAATGATCTTGCACATTTTAAGTCATTTTTACTTACAACAGTAAAATCAAAGGCCCAAGAGTACATATTACTGCTGATTTTTTAGGCATAATTCATTGCTCAAGTGTATCTGAGTTTATGTTTGTTAAACAGTAAACTTATACCTGCAGTCTTAGTTTCTGGTGAAAATTGGGTTTCCTCCTAATGCACTGAATTACCTGAAAAAGACAATGCTTTTGAACACTTTCTGAAGAAAATTCCATGTGTTCCTCTAGCTTGAGTGTAAAACTTGAGTGAAGACTTCCCTTAGGATTTCCAAAAGTTTTCATTTGGTTAAGGGCATTAATTGGTCATAATGATAGCAGAGATACTAAGGAGCAGTGGTTTTCTCAGCACCTAGGAGAAAAGGCTGAATCTCCAGAGAGTTTCTTTCCCAAAAGGAATTTTCCTATGCTGACAGTCAACACCAAGTCCATAAGCACAGGCCTTTCACTCAAAAGTTAACTTAATGCATTTCTCACTGCAGTGTTTTTGTTTTGTTTCTTTAATAGGATTCCAAAGAAAAGCCTTAGTTTACCTAAGTAAACAAAGTTTGAAATATTTAGCTACAGCACCCTTATCATTCTGCCCATTCTATTAAACATTGTATAGGAACTTCTTTAGCCTTTTGGTTTTTTCAGTGGATTTTTAAAGAGCAGGGTAAGAAAAAAAAAAAAGGAAGGTGGTAGATTAACAAATAAGAGATGAAATGTGACACATCAGGACTGGGCTACCACCACCTTTAGACTGTGAGCAAACACAAGTGGGATTACCTGCTAGAAAGTAGACAGAAGTTTTACAAATGCTCTTCATTAAGCATCCTCAGCAATTGAACCTGTAATTTTCATGGACAACTTCATGGTCAGTCTACAGACACCTAATTTTCTCTTTGTTTTCAATTGTTGATATTTTAGGTTTTCTGTTTTGTTTTTGTTTGGTTGGTTTTTTTATTTTTTTGTAAGGAAAATTATTATAATGTTATATGGAAAATTAATATAATAGAAGAGAGGCGAGATTGTTTCTTTGTACCTAGTCAAGGCACAAGGACCAAGAAAGGGCTATTTCAAATGATTTCAAAAGGTTGAACTGTATGAATGTTTACCATTGGAAAAGTTTGGAAAGGAAATATGTTTATTACTACAGAACTCAAATACAGTCATTTGTCAGCGTGTATTAGCACTGCAGTTCTTTTCTACAAAGAAACTTCAGTCCCCTGTGCCCCATTTAATTAATGATGACCTACCTTTGATATAGAAGAATAGACAGGATTTTTCTTTTTCTTTAATGGCTTTAGTGTTAAGTTTCATTCTATTGGCAAAAGGGAGAAAATTATAAAACCCATAAAGCTGTCAATAATTTTTCAAATATATGAAAATGTAAGCATTCCTCCAGCTACTCCCTTGAAGTCCCATTGAATAGTTTTATCCTTGAATGGATTAATTAAAACCATTGAGTTAGATTTCATTTGCAGTTTCCCATACATTTCTGTCTTCTCTCCAATAAAATCTTCCCATCCCTCTGAACACATTTATACCCATCATGCTGTTTTCTATGAAAAAGATGCCTTTGACCTTTAACCAAATCAGGCAACTATTTCAAGTTACACTGAATACTGCCCTTCAACTTGAGTCTATATATAGGACTTACTGCAGATGAGCACTTACATACAGTTATGACCCAATTTGTTTTACCTGTATCCATCTGCATTTAATCTGTCCCACTGTCTTGAGCTGTCATGCATATCTCCTTTCAGGTGACACCAAATTTCTTTCTGCTTTTTTAAAGCTTTTTTTTTCACATTTTGCTTCCTTAGGAAGAGCTTTGTTTTTGTATCCTTGCCATGAAATAATATACACACTCTGAAGTCAATGGACTCTCCAAAATTGTTTCTTATTACACTAGATTGAAAATAATTTTTTCTTACAATTGATTTAAATTGGAACACAATTCACGGTTATGCAAGTTAGGGGAATGAAAATATAGGTTGAGTAAACAAAAAGTTAGTATGGCCCTTTAAAAAAGTGTTATGACTTGAAGTATCCACAGGTTCTTATACAAAACAGCTGTTGAGAAAACTAACCATAAAACTATCAGTGTTTACAAGATTTTTATTATACAAACGTAATGGTTCCCATGGTTTTAATGTACTGCAAAATAGTCTCTCCTCTTCCTTATGAACACAAAGCACATCTCCCTAAAGGGACTTTTCTTCCTACAAGCTATCAATGCAATCAAAACTAGTGATGCATTTTATTACATTACTGCCTCTTGAAGAAACATGTTTTTATTGTAATATTTCATAAAGATTTCCTGCAGGCAATGTAAAAAGTAACTATCTAATAAAATTTAGTAGTGTGTTCTTGCAAACCCGATTAAAATATGTACAGTAGGCTAGCAAATATATGTACTTTAAACTTATCACTAAAAATTAATGTCTTAGGCCTCTACTACTGAGCTTCTACCATCCTGCTTTTTACCATGTGTGTCTCTCAAATTCTTGTTAGAAAAATATATGCAGGAATTTTGTGATGAAAATCATAAAAATAGCTTCAAAGTATAAAATAAACTTGGTGAATCTGCTGTAATGCCTTTATAAAATGCATGGACCTATATCTATGCATATAAACACAGTATTAACAATATATTAATGTATAATTGCCAACGTTAGAAAATTTGGTGATGAAAATCACTATGAAAATAGATAAAACTTTCTAAATCATAGAAGGTAATATCTAATAATAAAAAAATGGGAATAGTAACACAGGTTATTTTAGCCTACTAAGATTTATCTCCCTTTGTGGTATCTAATCTTAATAGAAATAAAAGATTGCTCTAGAAGACAATTAAGGACAGGAAGCCAATTCAGTGCATCTGATGTTATGTATACATTGGCGAATAACAACACTATTTGGTCCTACAAGTACAAGTAGATTTTTGCAGCAAAACCATTGATGCTGAGGACCTGGTATTCACAGTATGCACATATATATAGTTTTTTATTTCACAGTATCTCTAGCCTAGCCTTGAGTTTGATAGTCTCTCAGTAGTTGGAGGGTATTAAATACAATTCTGCAGTTTATCTTGCAATTTAGTTTAATCCGAAACACATCCAGTCTGCATATTCTCAGGGTGCTTCACAAAGTGCTAAAAGGGGGGAAAATCAGAACATTCATTTCAAAAGCAATCTCTTAATTATTATAAAAACATTGATGTAGATGCATTCTGGATTTCTTAAAAGTGGGATTTTGGCTAAAGGAATAGTTTAATAACATAATATGTAGGATAGTCTATGGGTTTGCCTGGCAAAGATTTGGTAGTGGTGGGATCACAGGGGCAGCTTCTGTGAGAAGCTGCCAGAAGCATCCCTCTTGTCTGACAGAGCCAATGCCAGCCAGCTCCAAGACTGATCTGCTGATGGTGGAGGCAGAGCCCATCTGGGTTCGTTGTAGCACCTCTGGGATAACAGATTTGAGAAGAGGACGGGAAAGAAATCAACTTTCCATGGAACAGGTCTGGAAGGAGTGAGACTGTGTGAGAGTAACAGACCTCTAGACACCAGGACCAGTGAAGGAAGAGGGAGGAGGTGCCCCAGACACCAGAGAACAGATCCTCTAAAGCCCCTGGAGGAACCCATGACAGAGCAGGTGGATGATCAAAGGAGGCTGTGACCTCTTGGGAAGCCTTGGAACAGGCTCCTGTGCTTGGAATGGGCTCCTGACATGACCTGTGGCCCCACGGAGAGAGGATCTCACACTGGAGCAGGTTTGCCTGCATCATCTATGATTCTGTAGGAAACCTAGTCTGTTCTTCAAGGACTGCACCCCATGGAAGGACCCATGCTGGAACAGTTCATGAAGAACTGGTGCCTGTGGGGAGGACTCATGTTGGACAGGTTTGTGGAGGGCTATCTCCTGTGGAAGTCACCCCGCACTGCAGAGGGGAAGAGTATAAGTAGGGATTCATTCCTGATTTGACTGATAGTAAAGTAAATTATTTTCCACCCAAGTTGAGTATGTTTTGCCCTTGATGGTAACTGGTGAGTGACCTCTTTCTACCCTTATACTGACCCACAAGCCTTTTGGTACATTTTCCCTTCCCTGCCCAGTTGAGGAGATGAGTGATGGAGTGAACTCAGTAGGCACCTGGTGTCCATCCAGCATCAACCCACCACAGAAGAATAACTAACCTATAAAAAAATGTAGTTTTAGTTTTGTAAGTATTTTAGTGTTTGTGTTTTTTCATTTTGTGTTTTAAAGAAATGGATTTCATGGTAACTTGAAGGAACTTTTTTTGAGGAAGAGCATTTATCCAGCATAATAGCCTGGAATCTGTTCTTAAACACAAATTGGTTCCAATTGGCTCTGGACACTAAGTTTCCCAGCTGTCCTCCTAAGGATAATTGGGCAATTAGCCTTTGTCTCTCACACAAATTACCAGCTCATCCTACCTGGCTTATTCTCAAAGAAGCCCAGACAACTACAAGCAGAGAAAATAGGAAAATACAGCCTTTCATTAACATCAGATACTCACATACCGTTTACTAAGCTACCCTCTCCCAACCTATATTTAATGAAAGAACAGACCAGACCTCTTGACCAGAGGAGTTTACTGGGCAGTCAACAATGAGTACCTAATTAGATGTGACTTTCTACCATATGAAAATACTAGTAACTCCTGATCCTCCCAAGTCTGGGCAGGAGAAGGGTCTGCTGGCAAAACTTGTGAGTGTGTGTTTAACAGCAGTGATTCAAGAGTATTAGAATATGAATCTGACAACAGAAAATAAATAGAGGGGTGGAAAAAGAAGAGTACATTATATTTCTTCATGGATATGTCTGTACATAATTCCCAGTCAAGCTAAGAAAAGGTGCTATTATGGCTGAGGAGAGGAGAAAAAAAAAGGAAAAGAAAGACCCTTTTTTACCCTTTAATCCCTCCACTTACCAACTGAAGACACAGTTTGGGAATCCTTGTAAGCTGGTGAGAATGACAAAAAATATCTTTCAGAAGAGCAGAACCTTCATAAAGATTTCTGACTTTTACCCTTTTAATTCTTCATTCCCAGAAAATGTTGACTATATACAAGTATTGTACTTAGCATCACTTACTTTTAAAATATGATGCCTGTAGCTCAACTGTATAGATAGCCTTTGGAATATCACAATAAAACATAGTTAATATTAAAGAGATGTGCATGGGGACATTACTCACGGCAGGTACAAAGAAATATTGATAAATTGGTTGGCTAACCTTTATTTGTTCTTCAGGAAATGGAGTTCTTTCATGCTTTTCTTCCCATGTTAACTATATGGAGGTTTTATTGTATGTCTGCCTGCATTCCACAAACACCATGAAGAGTAAGTCAATTCCGCTTAAATTTTTCTAATCTTCCAGAACCAAGAGACCTTTTATTTGTACTTTTTTTTAAGGCTGCACTTTAGATCTTCAAAATTCTCCACTACACAACAGTGGTTCAATAACATCATAAACCCCTGCAGGGGAAGGTTTGTTGCATACTTCAACAAGTAGGACAGAGGAGAGGAACTTGCATGGAGAGTACCGTAGAATTCATCAAGTGGCTACAGACAGAGTTCAGCAACCCTCGTGCTCCTTGAGGAATGCACTGCAGAAGTTGATGAGCTTTTCTATAAATTTTATAGACTGCTGAGGTGAGAGTGGAGAGAAGGGGTCAGCTTTTCTAATGTTCTTCATGCTGTTTTGCCACTGAGATTGCATTCAATTACTCGGTTTGCTCATTGTAAGCCAGTGGGCTGAAACATGGGTGAGGTCACAGTTGGTAATAGTATATGGATCAATGCTTGCCATTTAGAAACTAGGCAAATTGGGTTAAAAGACACTACAAAGTATGTGTCTGAGGAAAACAGATGGCATATTTACTCTTTTTCCCTCTATCAGTAGAATGGATGGTGTTTTTGGTTTGTTCTTGGTTTTTTTGGAAGCAATCTAATAGAAATGGAGTAATATATAATACTTCTGTTTAGCATAGATACAATTAAGGTTTCCATGATACTGAATAATGGAGCTGTATCACTGAAATAACAGAACTTCTTTCAGCTGACATAATAGACTGCATGCAAAAATCTTTGGGTTTTGTTTTGCTAGATAAGTTTAGCCTTTACTTATTCAGAGAGATGTTCAGGTCTGAGTTGTCCTTTTATACCCAAATAGAATTGCCATGTTTGTCAGTCCAGTGGGATCTGTACAGGTGGAGGTCCTAGGTCCCTAGAAACAGAATGAGGTTTCATGCCCAAAGGCAGATTTTTTGGGTGTGGATCCTCTGTATCCAAGAGCTTGGATCCTGTCACTGAGTTTGTAACATTCCATCGCTGTTGGAATCACTGTTGGACTTGAGACCTACAGACTATGCTTGCAGTTTTATTATTATTGGTATGAATTCCAAAGCAACTGACCATCTCATGCTTGAGACACACAGATTAAAACAAAATTAAGCAAACACTATACACATTCCTTTGCCTAAATTTTAGTATAGTTTCTGGCTACTCTGATAAGAACTGAAAGTATGTTTTCTATGCTAATTGGATTGTTTGTCAATCCCACGGCTTACTTTCTCAACCTCTAAGACTTTCTAGCTCAACTCACATTTTTAACTTCCTTTATGATAGTATCTACATTAAAGTATATTTTCTTCTCTTCCCCTCCCACTAAACTGTATTGTATTGTCTTTTCTTTTACAGCCCCAAAATGTGCCATGTTTCCTCTCATGACAAGTATGATTCTCTCCTGAATATCTTATTTCTGTATGTAGTAACTTCCACTATTTTAAGCCATTTAATAGAGACAAATAAGAGAAAAGGTGTTCTGATTTTCTACTCATGTCACAATATTAAAGCAAAACAAAGGAAAAAAAAGAAAAACCTCATACACATTAATTTTATTATGAGAAGAGTATAGAATAGCCTGAGTTTTAAAGGACCCAAGATTATCCAATCCAATTTCTAGAAGTAAATAGATATCTTTCATGTTTTATATTCAATCTTAAGTGAAAATTACAAACTATATTTGCTATATCATTCTTGATGCCTTAGCCTTCCTGTTTTCCATGTTGAAAAGGCTTCAGAATTTTCATAGTAGCTGTGATTCTGTATATTGACCAGAGGATCAGAGTTATATTCTGAAGTGGATTGAAATCTGGTTGAATGGCCGGGTCCAGAGGGTGATGATCAGTGGCATGGAGTCTGGTAGGAGGCAGTAACTACTGAGGTATCCCAGGGCAGGTGTCAAGGATAGGGCAGAGTGACCCTGCAGCAACTTTGATATGACACCAAACCTTGAGGAGCGACTGATGCACCTTTTTAATCCCCTTTCATGTTTTGGTGTATCTTCTTAATGATCACACATGGCATTAAAGGAAATGGTATACTGTGCATTTATATCAAAGCAGTATGATATTTTCTATTTCTCTTTTCCTTTTTTAACAACTTCTCATAATCTATTTGCCATTTTGATCACCATGCAAGACTGAGCTGATGCTCTCAGAGATCTGACAACAACATAATAACTGAGAACATGCAGATCTACTTACAATACATTTATCCAAGTGCACTTCTTAACAACGATTTTTGTCTCCTCATTTTGCCACTCAGTATCATGAGTTAATCTTCAGTCCACTTTAGACTTGACTATCCTAAATAATACTGTATCCTTTGTAAGAGATGTGTTCATTTTATTCACTCCTTCCAAGTAATTTTTCAGCATATTGAATTGAGCAGGCTCTTGTGCAATTTCCTCAAACCCCCATATGTAGTAGGAGGCACAATGTTGCATTCTTCTTGTTTCCCTTATGAGAAGGGAGCTACATCTGAAGATCAAAATCTGTGATAGAAAGCCTTGCTTATTATTCACATAAACTTCTCATTTAGTGTTGCAAATGTTATTCAGAGGCGCTGTTAGTAACACGGACCTCCAGGGAAATAAGATAATTAGAACTGTACATAAGCAAATTTCAATCTGTATGTTGTGAATATTATGTATACCCTGTGATTATTGTATACCTCTGAGAAGATTCTCTGTTGCAATAAGGAAATTTAAAATGTTGTCTTGATTTGTGGAAAACTGGCTGTTAATCTCTCCAAGCCTTCCTTGAAATGTCTGCGAGTTTAATTATTTTAATCACTTATTTCCATGTGAGGCTTTTGAAAGTAAGATGAAAATCAACTGGTTTGTTGCTTGCTGTAACTTTAGTTCATGTCTAAATGATGCACCAGAAATATGGTGACAGAGATGGACAAGTTATTTATAATTATTTATGCAATTGTATCTTGCTTCTGGATCTTCTCAGAGAGCTTCTCCAATAAGTGATTTTTTTTAAATTTTGTTTTGCTTTAAGCGGTTTGCTTTAATACAGTGAAAATCCAGCACTATCTCAGTCAATCAAAGTAGCGTTATACTCAAAAATAACTGGTTTGCTTCCAGAACATTCAGTAAATGCAAAGATCTGTGTTTTGGATACTGTCCAAGGTGAGGTGGATATATATGAGTTCCTGTTATATTTCATCAAAAATTTCAACACCTATATGGTATATCTGGAGTATTGTGCTGAGTTCTGGTCTCCTCAGCATAAGAAAAACAATTTGCCACTGGAGAGGGTCCAGCAGAGGATCACAAAGGTGATTAGGGGACTGGATCATCTCGCTTGGGAGGAGAGACTGCAGGAGCCGGGCCTGTTTAGTCTAGAAAAGAGAAGACTGAGAGGAGAGCTCATCAATACATATAAATATCGCAAAGATGGGTGCCAAGAGGACAGTGCCAGGCTCTTTTTGGTATTGTCCAGTGACAGGACAAGGAGTAGTGGCCATAAACTAAACCACAAGAAGTTTCACCTCAACATGAGGAAGAACTTCTTTACATTGAGGTTGGCAGAACACTGGAACAGGCTGCCCAGGGGGCTGGTGGAATCTTTGTGGAATCTCCCTCTGTGGAGATGCTCAAAACCCAGCTGGACACATTCCTGTGTCACCTGCTGTAGGTGACCCTGCCTTGACAGCAGATTGGACTTGGTGATCTCCAGAGGTCCCTTCCAACCCTTATGATTCTGTGATTCTGTGATTCTATGATTCTGTATTCAAAAGCTAGATTCAACATGCCTCACAATTTTTAAGCAAAGCATATCAGGAGCTCTGAAATTTGGCCTCTTTTTACTTGTTTGAAATGAATCCTTAAGTCTGAACATAAAAAAAAAACATTTTTATGGTAAGGAGTTGTTTAATTGCATAGATGATTTTAATGCCTATTTCAGAGTTGATATTTTCATTGGAGAAACATACTTCCTTGGCAATTTATGTGTAAAAGCATTCTTTTCAAATTAAAAAATTGCATAGAATGACAGTTACTCCGATTTCCTTCATTTCTTCTACCAAACTGGTGAAAACCAAGACCTGTGCCACTGGAACCAATGAAGCTAGATTAGAATGCTATGGTATCTTGTTAAATGGAAAAAAGATTGAAGTCTTCCTTTTCATACTATCTCAGATTAGTTTTAGGTTAAAGTACTGCAACCCCATTAGTCATAATGGGATGGCACAGGGGATATTCATAGGAGAAATTTATCTATCATATCAATCAATGATCTATTAAGGATAAATACTTTTCAAATGTTGATAGCTTTGTGCAGACTTCCCATTAGAAACACAGTGATGTGTGGCACTATTTTCTGCCTTCAAAGTTAAATTTTTATCATTTTTAACACTCACAGCAGCATATTATATCCTTGCAAACACGAATCTCTTTACCTTGCAGCTGTGCAGAACCAGCTTTCTCCAGTGTGTGGTACTGGCAGCATGCCAAACTACGATATTCTGTGACTGTTCTAGATGGAAACAAAAGTTTGCAAATCATGAATTTCCCTTTTTTAAAACAGTTGAGAAAGATCAATGGAAGTTATCTGAAAACCTGACACAGAAATCTCTAAAAATAATGCATCAAAGCTTGCTTTGTGCTGCTTCCTTTTCTCTTACTGATTTTTATCATCCTTTTGTTAGTTCAGAATGAAATGTGGTGTTTCATTCAGGGTACTTTGATTGCAGGAGAAATCAAGCATGAAAAAGACTTACAATGTGATAAAATTCTTGTTAAACTGAGGGGTCACTTAAATCATAACCCATTATCTCTTGGCACTTGAACTTTCTCATCCTGAAATGACATCTTGGCGTCAACGCGTATTATTAAGATGATCAAGATTGATACTAAAAAACAATAGCCCTTGATTTCTGATACTGACATTCTGAGGTTTATTAGGAACATAATGAAAAAATTACCTGAAATTTTGGTGGGACTATGGACAGATATTTCAAATGGGAAGGAAAAAAAGTAATATAAAAATGAAGTGGGAAGAAAAGTTACATGCTGAAAAAGAGAAGGCATTTACAGGCCAAGAAGCACATCTAGCATAATAGTAAATGCAAAGATAGTAGTCCTTCTAATCTGAAGAGTTATCAGAGTTGAAAGGATTAAAACTCCACCGATCACTCAATATCAGAGAAAAATATCATAAAAATGCAATTTTGAAACATTGCAGAAAAATAATTACTAAATGCTATATTTTCTCAGAATTTTATCACAGAAAATTATAATGCTTATAATGGGCCATTTACTGTGCTGATTATTTACTATGGTATTAATTTCAAGATTAATTTATAGAACATTCTCTGTTCACATGGGAAATATGGTAATAAGTTGTTCTTTGGAAAACAAGAACCAGCTTCAGAGATCTTCCTCCTAATTAAAAATATTTGGAATTCTATAGGCCACATCATTAATCCACATTTAAAATTTCAGTCCCTTTTACTTGGAACTCTGTGTCTATGACAGGAATAGCCTGGCTTGAACATGTTAAAGCGGCTAACAGTGTGCCTTATAGGCAATATTGCATAGATTTTGGTTTAAATTGGATACTGCTCTTATCAAGTTTACATCATTCAGACTATGATTATTTATACTTGGTTTCTACATTTCAAGTAATATACTGTAATGTTGTTCAGTTGTTCAGGAAAGGGATTAGAGAGCAGTACAAAAATTATTGTCCATATTCAGCAAAACAAAAAACTGTTGATGACCTTTCCCTGTCATATTCTTTCACTTGCTTAGGGTTTCGGAATGTGGAGATTACTTGTTAGGTACGTTTTTCCTAAATTTGACTTACTTAACTATTTAAAATATGGTGCTTACGCATTTTCCAGAGGCTTAGCTATTTACAGCTATAGTACATATTTTACACATGATAGATGATAATACATATAAGGGATGGATATTCATATTTAGTTATTGATTAATCAAGGTTAATGAGGTGAACAGGTATCTTGAAGCCTCCATTGCACTTGTTGTTTATATTTGAAGATGTCCAAGGTTATAAAGATTGCTTAGATGGGTCATTTGCAGCATTCAGCTTTCCTTCAACTCCGCTGCTGTGACACTTTGTCTGGGGGCCACCCACATGAGTATCTAGATGAATGCAATGTGATACAGTATCAGATTATATCACCATATTTTATTACTCTTGGGTAAAACAGTTTTGTTTATCATAAAAGTAGGTGTTCTATTCACACCTCTTATTTGTCTTTGACAGATACTTCTGTCAATCCAGAATTTAACTCTTTCACTGACTGACTGCACAGATTTTGAAAAACATGTTGTATAAAACAGAAAATAAAATCAACACTTTTTCTCAGTATGGCATTCTTCTGTGTGCCCTGTTGAGTAACCATGTTAAATTCTGCTTTTCCCAAGGAAAAAAGAACAGAGGCTTACTTACCTAACTGTCTCATATCTAAGAGCCAGAAACATTATTCTTAAATATAAAAAGTCACAGCAAGATAGCCCAATGGAATAATAAGGAAAAAAGAATCATGAAGAATTCAATGTGAAGACTTGGGGCAGTGTAGCATGGAAGGGCAGCAAGGTAGATGAGTTCCAAAATGGGAGAAGGAGGGAAAGGTGTGTAGGTAAATAGACATGAGAAGGAGACTGAAAACTAGCCAGAGGTAGGAAGGAGATTAGGAGAAGAAAATATTCAAATAAGAAATTAAGATGAGCAGGTTTGAGGAACAATACTGCAGGAAGCAGTAGGTAGGCTATAATTTGTTGTCATAATCAAGATGGGTACTACTATGCAAGACATCTGCTAGTAACAAAAAAAAATTGTATTCTCCAACCCATGGGCAAGAACACTGACTGCTGTGCCCAATGTGGTGTTTTGCTTTTTCTTATGATCTCTGTTTAACATTTATAAATTCCTTCAGAAATTTCAAAAGACATACAAAATTTCCCATCATTGACAATCTGCATGTTGGAAATGGAAGTTAAAAAATTATGGGATTCAACATTTTAAGGAAATGGTTTTGTTAAGTTATTCTACTTTTTTTCACTGTAGGTTAAAACAGCATACAGCTATGAATATAAATTAGTATCACATTAAAATCACCACATACGAGTTGACTTTTTGCAATACAAAATAGTTATGTGTAGATTAGGGAAATTGAAATAAATAACTCGCCCTGATTTTTTCAGCCTTCTCTGCTGTTTCACAGTTTCATGTTTTAAGTTCTTTCTCACTCTCTGGTCTGTAAACACAGCCAATGTTATTGTAGTTTTCAAGGTAGTTTACATTCTTTGTATTAGACATATGGACAGCTGATGGACAGTCGTCCTGACCAATGGGATGGGGAGAGGTATTAACCTTCTCCCCCAATCCCTGGCCTTTGTAGAAATACTATGTATTAGAGTCAGACTTTCAGAAAAGAGAATTTTTAGTTCATACCTTCTGATCAAAGTGTGAGTGTGTGTTTGTGTGTGTGTGACGAACTGCTTCAAATAACTTTCTTATACTTTTTTTCTACATAATAAAAATATATCCAGAATTAGGACCTAATCCTTCTGTAACATATGTGCCTCATTAGGTGTCACTACTAGAGGAAAGTTATAGATCAGTAAAATCAATAAAAGCAAGAGAGCAACTGAAACCTTAATATCCAATTTCAGAGAAATATTCAGAAAAAAAACTTATGTAAATCCAGAAAGAATCACAAGGATATGGGTATTAATTTTAAATTTACATGACTAATAAATTATTTCAGAAATTATAAATTTTAAGTGCCTTGATCCTAACAGTTTATCCATATCAGAGTTATATTCTGAGGTGGATTGAAAACTGGTTGAACGGCCAGGTCCAGATGATCAGTGGCATGGAGTCTAGTAGGAGGCAGTAACTAGGGCAGGTGTCAAGGATAGGGCAGAGTGAACCTGCAGCAAGTTTGCTATGACACCAGACTGTGAGGAGTGACTGATGCACCTCTGGGTCGTGCAGCCATCCCAAGGGACCTTGACAGGCTAGAGAGAGGGGTCAAAATAACCACACAAAGGGAAAAATGCAGAGTTCCTCCCTGCACCTGGGGAGCAACAACCCCAGGCACCAGAACATGCGGGGGGCTGTGCAGTTGGGAAGGAACTTGGCAAACAAAGGCCCTGGGGATCCTGGTGGATGCTGAGTTGAACTTGCACCAGCACTGTGCCCTTGTTACAAAGAAGGCTAATGGACCTTGGGCTGCAGTAGACAAAATACTGCCAGCGGGTCAGGGCAGGTGATCCTTCCCCTCTCCCCAGCGCAGGTGCGGCCACGCCTGCAATGTGTGTCCAGTGCTGGATGCCCCAGTACAAGAGGAATGTGAACATACAGGAGAAATTCCAGTAAAAGGCCACAAAAATGATTAAGGGACTGAGCATCTCTCCTGTGAGGAAAGGCTGAGAGAGCTGGAGAAGCCCAGAGGAAAGAAGACTCAGGGGAAATCTCATCAATATGTGAAGGAAGGTGCAAAGAGGCTGTCTTCTGTGGTGTCTGGTGGCAGGAGTAGAGGGAGCAGGCACATGCTGAAACACAGGAACTTCCCTCTGAACATAAGGAAATGCATTTTTTACTCTGAAGATGACTGAGCATGGGCATAGGCTATCCAGAGAAATGGTAAAACTCCCACCTTGGAGATGGTGGGCACAATCCTGGCAAACTGACTATGGGTTAGATAACATGGCTTCCAGGGCTGCCTTCCAAACTCAGCCACCATGAGATTCTGTGAATTTGGCTTCTTTTGAAGAGGAAGTAGCAGTGATGAAATAATATGAAAGAAACTTAGGTAGGAAACAATATTTCTA
This sequence comes from Donacobius atricapilla, assembly GCA_013397315.1. NCBI lineage: Eukaryota > Metazoa > Chordata > Aves > Passeriformes > Mimidae > Donacobius > Donacobius atricapilla. Next base: position 234,179 of record WBMY01000667.1, on the reverse strand, counting down.
TGCTGCATAATTTCTCATAATCCAAAGTGAAAACCAGTACATTGGTTGAGGATAAAAAGGAAGGATGGAGACATCATCTGATAATTTTATTATTGCTTTTTAGGGCTTAAAATGAAGGAACAACATTTTGATCAAAATATGATAATTTGGTTTCCAGTTCTACTTTCCAAATAACTTTTTTTTTCTTTCTTTTCCTTTTTAGGAATGATAGCTCCACATTTTAAATAAGCCTGCACACATAAATCTCATTGGAAATCATAATGGTAGAGGACTTCACTGATAGGGTTTACACTCTAAGCAATATATTCCTGTTTTCTGATCGAAGCAGACTTAGACTGTACAGAAAACACTAAAGAAACTGTTATTTCCTTTCTTACAAAATTCACAAACCTCTGTTTTCACTTTAAAAAAATATATCTTATTAATATTTCATATGTATAGCATCTTACTCCATTCAAATTTGTTCAAGACTTTGAACAAGTCTGCAAGGCTATATTTCCCAGTATGTATTTGCATTTTACAAGCAGACACTAATAAAGGCAAAATATAGACATATAATTCTCAAATCATCTTATAATGTTTACTGTTTGGTGCATTAAAATTGTAAATGTGGATAGAGTAAGGAAACATAGTCTTTTTAAATTGAAATTGTAAGTACTAAGAGGAAGTTATTGTGGTCGAAACAGGAGCACAGGATTTGCGAACACTTTCATAAGCCTCATGCAGTTTTTCCCCCCAAATGTTTTCTTTGTAGTGCTTTGTAGCGCTTTGTAGCACTCTCTGATTTAACATACACAGTTGACCAGTTTATTTTTTTGGTTATAATGAATCAAAATAGCCTGCTTTGTGTATCTGCAACACGTCCCAGAACCATATCTGTCCCAGAACCATATCTGGCATACATTATAAATAATCTAGTAATTCCGTGAAACAGAGAAAGGACGAAAAAAGGAAAAAAACCTCTATTCTTCAAAGATGACTGTGGTGGAGCATGGGTGAGCATAACAAACTATTACTTGTATCACAGAATCACAGCATGGTTGGGGCTGAAAGGGAAATTTTGGAGATCGTATAGCCCAACCCCCTTGCCCTCTCACCCTCCGAAGTCAATACACAGTGGCTCAACTATAATTATTAGGTAACCTTGCTACTGTAAGTTTTTATTTTCAGTCAAACAATGCATGACACATAAAGATCAAAGGATCTGATGGATCACCATGCAAAGTTTAAGAAGGGTTGGATGACCAAGAGGAATAGGCTTACTTTCACTATATAGGGATATATAAATCAATAAAATCACTAAAAGATAACATGTTTTATTCTCTGCCTACTTCCAAATAATATTCTTACCTTGCACAATGCAATTAGGAAAAAAAACCAAAAACATTTTCTACACAAAATAGAAGAAAAATTATACCAGTTTTACTGGCATTTCAAAAAAAGCCTCTTAGAAAGAATGGGAATATAACACTTGTAGCAGCACATATAATTAGAATTGCTGAGCAGAATGACTTCATAATAATTTGAAAAATAACTAGTTGTTTCTTTCTATACTACTGTTCCAGCTGCTTTAAACAATTTTGTGATAATGGATTATTAATTACATTGATCTTTCCTGTCAGTTGACATGAGGGAAATATTTGCATTTCTAAATGATTTGTGTACAAAAGTGGTTACACAAAACTCACTGCTTGAATACTGGAAATACCACTTGCCTAATACACAGAAAATAAAGTGAGCTATAGATAAGCAGATCTTTAATAGCTTATAGACTGCAGTTCACCTTAGGAAATATTATAAATCAACAACCTCTTCTCACATTGAAGGGAAGTATTTTTTTATTGTGTTAGCTTTAAGTATTTCTTTCACCCAGGGGACTGTTCCATTAACCTATTATTTTGATTTCGGAGAAAACTGAACCACAAAAGAAAATGAGATTCTCTTTCATGTTACCACAGGGCACTGATTGCTTCTTCAATAATCCACCATCTGTATCCAAAGTCCTACCTAATAGAACAAAAAAAAATTATATTCAAAGGTGTTGAGTCTTTCCATGTATTCTGTATTTCACACTTGAAAGAGACATTTATTATTAACAAAACTTTTTGGAATGTCAGGGAGGAGAAAGAAAAGCTTGATAAAAAGCAGGATATATTAATATGAGTGGTAAGTTTTACCAAAAAATATAAGCGATTGATAGCTAAGATTTGAGAGACTTTAATGAGAAGCATTAGGTGACTAATAAAAATGTCACTATCATTTAGTTGCTAGAAGAAGAGCTGAAGCAAAAATAAATTGTCAGAATTCATTTGAGTCTGAAAACTAATTTCAAGTAGAATATGTTTGAATTTCTTTTGGGATCACTTTCCATGAACAGTTAATCTTATGTAGTCAAAGCTTATGAATATAGGACCTAGATCTTCTCTCGTTTACTTCAGTTTCCAGCCTTGTGATTTGCCTAGCTTTGTGTAAAATCCTCCTAGGTTAACACAGGAGCAGTAGAAAAGAGAATCAAATTTCAAACTGAAACCATGTATATGAAAGTAAAGCATTGACTTATGCAATTTGTGATTATTTTTTTTTTTAATATTATGCTAACTCACATTATTGGGATCTTTCCAAAGAATTCTCCTGATATCATGAATGGGAGTTTCTTTTTGCCATTTTTGCTTTTTACTGTGTGCATTTTTCAGACAATAGAAGAGTAGAAGTTTGAATAAATGACTTAGCATTTCACATTTGAACAGATCATCTACTTTTTGTGCTCCCCAACTGTTTCATGCACAAATGTCATCTGATTGTTCATCACTGTTTAGCTCTGTGGTCTTCCCATGGCTTCTGCAGTAAGCAAAGCCTGACTTCATACTCCACTGTCATTCCTTACACACTAATATTTCTTTTGATGGGGTGGTGAGTGGATAAGATATGTTTTAGCTTATCAGATCTATTTCACATTGCCTAACTTAAAATGTAATCCAGAAGAGGAAAAAAATGATTGGTACTTGAAAATCCTGTAGTCTGAAAGGAATCACGTCAGCTATGCAACTAAAAGACCCACCGATACCCCAGAAATCAGATAATACTATGATCACTAAATCTGCTTGCTCTTTAGTTTTCTCTGAAATTTCATTTGTGAGAGAGACATTTATCATAATTTTATGAGATAGGAGTCAACAGAAAATACTGGCACAGGCCTCCATGAATTTGCACAACTCAGTAACTCCATAAACAGGTTTAGTGATAGAAGGCTATTATTTAGGGTAAGAGAGCCTGCTTAGACTCTCACTCAGACTGAGGCGCCACAGTGATTTGGCCCTAAAGAACGCAATAGGTAGATAAGCCAAGAATGTCAAGGATAGCAGTAGAAGCTGTAATGCAGTTCCCACACAATAAATAAGTTAGGGTATGATATTACCTTCAAGGAAAGAACAGCCATTTTTCCTAGTCCACGAGACCTTCACAAGATATCAGAGAGGGAGAATAATAATAATGATGAGTTCAAAGCAGAGTCAGTGTATGAAGTGTATGTGAACAACATCAGGCATTCACACAACTAATTTTCACTAGGAAAGATCTGTAGCAGGAAGCATAAGTATGGTGCTTAAAATCTATTCAGGTTGCATATATCCCACAAGGACAAGGCCCATAATGATGAGTAAAATTCCCAGAAATAGGGTTTTATTTCTCATAGGTAAGCAAGCAGAACATTGCACTACTGATATCATGCTCTAAACCACTGCAAAGTGCACCAATACTGACATTCTCAAAACAGATATCTAAACACATTTGTGTATTGTTCTTACTTCTTAACTCTAAATCCCAAAACTTCAGCTCTGCAGAAATATATGTGTTAATACAATCTACAGTAAAAGTTTCCAGTAGAGGCATATAATAATTTTGTCTTGCCCTGCTCCAGAAAGAGTTTTATTTCATCAAACTGTCACAGTAAGAACTGAAAACACTTTTCACCAGAAATGCAAAAGAATTTTTTACATAAACACTAAAAATGTTACTTCCACCTCTGTATCTGTCTCAGTTCTTGCACTTTTAGTATTTGGAACTCATGCCAAGACTGTCTAAAGAGTCTTCTCCAGCACTGAGGAGTGGAGAGGTTAGTATTGAAATCAACATTTTAAAAGTGGAGGGAAAAGGAGAGTTGCCTTTAGATAATCACAGAACACAGCATCAGCAGCAGCTGCCTAAAACAGAAATGGCTTGTTATTTACTAACAGTTATGTTTTAGTGTGTAAAATAGTCCCTACACAAAACCATATTCAGTGATAGAGGTAGGGTTCCAGATCCAAATGCTTTTATAAATCAACTCAATTCCATGAATTGCTGGGATGTAAATGGGGAAGATGACATGAATTACAGTCTAACAAGGGTATTGAATCCTTAAATGAACTGTATACTCACATTTTTAATGCAGAAAGCTGAAACCAAGCATAATAAAAATAATTAAAATGAGGTCTTGAATACATTAATCTGGATGAAAAGTGCTTTAAAGAACAAGTGAAGCAGAAAAATAGACACAATGTGTATGGTATTTACTTGTAGATATCCTTTGCGGTTGCTATTATCTGTTGCCATTAGGAAAATGTGAAAAAAGTAAAAGAAAATTTTAAAAAAAAGCTTTAAAATATTTTTATTACATTGAAATTCCAGAAAAAAACATGGAACTACTGCCCTGCAATGACCAGTGATAACTGCATTCTGTCACAGGCTGAACCATTGCTTAGAGAAACAGGTGAGGGAAGAAATAAAAGGAACAAATAACAACAGGGGTACTGGCAAGCCATTAATTAGGCTTTCTGGAATATAACTACAAGGTAGATGCCTACAAGAGACTAAGGGAAAATGTAAAATATCACTACAATCTTCTGATCACAGAAAGGAATAATGAGGGCTTTCTTAATTCAGAACCTCTAGTGTGAGCAGAGATCTCTGGGATGTTACTGTCCGCAGCACTGGAACCACTTGGAGCCTGACAGGAACGGTGTCTTGAATGATACCATTCAAGACAAAAAAGATCATCTAATGAGCCAAGAATCGTTGCTGAACTTCTGCCAGGGTGGTTGGATTTCAGGCTTAGACTTAAAGGTGTACCATCAAAAAATTGTCCTTTTAGTCATTTAGACATCCTTTAGATTCAGCCCTAGTACTTTTCTGTAGTGTGAGTCTGTATTTTAATTTCAGAGCAGTTCAGTTCTTTTCTGTCTCAGTGAAGAAGCTGTTGTAAAGCAATATTGTAACAAAAGAACACACTATATAGTGCTCAGAAGAAGCCTGTGTGTACATACCTATATATGTGTTTGTGTATCTTAAATTTGCCCTCTGCAGAAGACACTGTCAGACACAAGATTTTCCTTCTAAATTCATACATTTCATCTTTCATTTTGTATCTATAAATAGCTTAACCCTCAGCTGCGGTTAGTTCCTGTTCTCAGTATAGCTGGTAGCTAAATTATGAGAAAATCAGGATGTCAATACATGTATTTCTTAGGAGCATTCAAGTCAGACATGTGATTTCTAATTTAAGGCCATCATGCTCCTAAAATAGAAACCTCCTCGAGCTCTGCCAGATCTGAATAAGTAAATTGTTCAATTCACTTATTTCTAGGCTGACCTGAGTGAGTCAGATATTTTAAGAATGTCAGGGAAGAAATAAAAGCTAAGACTGTTATAAAATTCCCTATGATAGATACTATGTCACTGTATTTCAGATTTCTATAATTTCAAACCAGAGCTTTATTGAATATGCACTAAACTTACAAATTATTATTCTTTCTGTTCATAAACAAATATCTATCTAAACATAATAATATGACCAGCAGAGAGATTGGCCTCACTATGAGGCAAGCTTTGAAATGAGAACAGGAGTCAGGAAAGTCAGGATATCTGCTCTCACATTGACAGATCATGAGAGAGAAAAAGCTGGGGACTGAAAAGCAATTAAGTCAGGGAAACAGAAGGGGTTGGGAGCTAAAAGCACCAGTCTGAACCATTAATCAGGTGGGAAAGAAGTGGGGTAGCTGCTCCGAGAAGTATCTAGAGTGAGACTACTGCTCTCTGTATATTATAAGACCAATATAGAAAAGAAAACAAATTTCATATTATTTTAATGAATGTTACTGAAACACAATTGTGCATTATTTTAGAAGCAGCGGTGGTAAAACCGTATAGCAACAAAGCAAAAGAGGTCATTTTTAAATAAAGATGTCATCTCTCCTGCTCAACCAGCTGAAAAAAATAGCAGATAAAAGATTTGACACACAGGGGGTTTTGTAAAAGGTCTGCAAGTTCAAAAGATATCTTCTTTTCCCCTCTATATCAGCTGTCCTAATAAAAGATGCTACCTTTCCCTACAAACTTTATCTATTTAATGCTCCTGCCTGAACATCCTTGAATATGTATGTTTGAGAATTTTCTTGCAAAAACAGCAGTTCTACACAATGCATCTTAAACAGCAATACATTGATATGTCTGTTATAAGGAATATGCCCTAAGATTTTTTTAAAGTAGACATAGTTGAGTTACAGGTCTTAAAAATACCTTTTTATTTTTCTTTGCCTGAGGTCTAATACTATTTGAGGTCCATAACTTCATACCTGATTTACTTAGGATACCTTTTTTTTTAAATCAAGGAATGTGAAAAATTTTTCACGTGCATATCAATGTACAGCTCTTTAGCTCAATGTTTTATCACCAGTTGTGTATGTTATCCTTTGATCTACCAAACCATAACGGGCTCTGAGGCAATGCTGGGCAGAGGGAAGGAGGGTTACATATTGACCATAAACAATTCAAGCTGCTTAATAACCAAGACTCTCAGTTCTTACTTACACGTGCATTTGATAAAATTTTAAAGGAAAGAAACATCTAGTTTCCTTTGAGTATTAACATAGTTAATGCTTACCTGTTTTTCTCAATCATAAGTTGAATTGTATTGTAGCAAATGAACATTTTTAGTATTTTGTAGTTTTCAGGGTGTATGCGTCTCCAGCCAAGCCAGACATTTGTTTACACATTGAAACATTTAGTTGAAAGATATGCTGAAGTCTTCTGAATTGTTACTGCAAATTTACTGTTTTCAAAAGGAGCTGAAACCTAAAAATGCCAGTGGAAACCTTTTGGTACTTCTACTCTGGCAATTACTGCCATAAGAAAAGACAGATACATTTGTTTCTGCCTTCAGCTGCTGCTTGGAAATCTGTTTCTGTTTTTACTCACGTATTTATAGATCTTTAGCTAAGTCGTTACTCTGAGTTTCCATAGTGATAACTGAAATATGTATTAACACCAAACCTCAAGGCATATTTATGGTTGGCAATGTTTCATAAATTACTTTTTTCAAGAGCAGCTTCTAAAAACATATTTGCTCAGTTCAGTTCCTCCCTTGATTTGTGATAGATAGTTTTGATATAGCTGTATTTATCTAGGAGAGAGATATTTTTCCTTCTGCAAGATTCAGCGTGTAGGAATTACTTCTCTTTTTTATCTATACTATCAAATGGTCTGAAGAGATGAAGCTTCTGAATTCAGAATATTATCTTTAAAATAAAGCCACACTTTTAAATTTGCCTTACTTTCAATTAAATCTTCCTTAAATGAAGTACCATTAATGACAGTATAAAACACCATAGTTAATTTACCTGTATTCATAGTCATGAGTTTTTGAATAAAGAACCTATTTGTCTGGCTACCACCAGATTAGGAAAGATTCATCCATTCATACAATCTTGCTAATCAGAGAAGCTGCGCTGCAAGTCATCAAGTATATCAGAATATCCCTTTCTGAAAAAAAAAGAAAATCTGGGCCAGAATTTTCCCATTCTGTTCATTTTTCCTGATATATTTATCTAAACATTACATTAGTCTACTCTGGGATGACTGAATGTCGTGGAAAAAAAGAGAAAACATCAAATCCAAAATATTTTTATTAGATTACTAAAAAAAAAGTGCTTCTTTTTTTTGTTTGTTGTGTTTCGGGGTTTTTCAGTAGATGTTTGAAAATCTAATACACTGGCAGTCAAAGAGAATGATTTCAGGAAATGTCTGAATGAATGAATGAATCACTAAACAAATTTCCTCTTCATTTCTGGTAATTGCTTCTGTGAAGACAGCTGAATTAGAGGTTATTGGATGAAAATCTTTCACTGTTTATTTCAAACATACTAAGGGCTGGCTGTTCAGTACTAAGGAGAACTGTCATGCATATAAATACAAGGTGACAAATAATGACCAAAGCAGGGCTAGAAAGGGACTTGAGCCCGAATTAATGAAAGTGCCTATGTGGTCCCTATTTTACTCTACTTGCAAGTAGGAATGTACTTTAATCTCTTATTTGCCTCCTAGGTCTGTTGATCATTAAAGGAGGAAGTGCTTACATTCAACAAACTGCATTTTCATTCAGCTGTTTTGGAAGCCTGATGCAGTGTAAAGTAGTCTCTCATTAACTGCAGGTCTGCAACTCTCTTTGTGCCATAATCCTGTCCTCCCTTCTTATCCTCTGCAGTTATTGCCCATATGCTCACGTGGCAACTACAAGCACAAAACATCCTTACCCAACTAGTATTGTATCAGACCCATATCTCCAGGTTCCAACTGCTGGGTATCCTTTTTCATTATCCTTACATTAAATAACACTTTATATTAACTTAGCTTTTCATGGCTCTTAGCAGTTCAAACAGTTGGGCTCTAAATTGTGTTTTTCTCTCTGTGACAGTGGAGACTCCTGCATAAGGAGAGTGCCCTCTGCAGTCATTCTTCAAATCTTGTGCTGTTCTGATCTCCAGTCATCTCAGCTAGGACTGAGGGAGAAAACGTGTGACTCCCTCCGTTGTTCTGTTCTATCATGCTAGCTCTCAAGGCCCCAGAGCTCAGAGGCTTTAGCTGCTGAGCTGATTTAAGCTCAGGCTGTTGCCCTCGACCCTTGGCTATGTGATGCTGCTGATATGACTCTGACCAGACTGCATTGTGCTGATCCTGGCACTGACCTGGTGTGAATAGGATGAAGGCAAGCCCAACACTCTTCAGTGCGCTTTTACAATTGAGACACAGCCAGAAGAAACTGAGCTAGCGGTTGCTAGTAGCTTCTTGTGTCTGCATGAGACAATGACTCCTCTGTCCCTCTCCTAGACCAGCAGTAGGCAGGAATATGGGATAGCTGCAACTCTCTAGAGATTGCAGGAGCTGCCCCTTGCCCTGCTGAGCTGGTCATGCTCTGTTCTTGGTGTGTGCGCTGAGAGTCACCAACCTGCCTTAAGGATACAAAGACAAGCACCGTGCACCCTCAAAGTCACCTTTGAAATTTATGCAGAAAGACAAATTTGAATTTGTGTTGTCTAGCAAATATTAGCACTATCTCAGTGCTTTTCAATAATTGTTTGGAGTTGCACAAAGTAGGGTATAAATGAGATTACTGAGTGAAGCATGTTGCATAAGTTTCCATTTAATCATGATTTGCTTCAGTCCAACCCACTCTCTGTGTCACAGTGGAGATTAATTTTCAGTACTGAAAATATGGACTTGAATGTACTCACACACAAGCAATTGCTAAGGGGCAATGTGATCCTGTACATTAGCAATTCTCTGGAAACTGCCTGTTTATAAACTTCTGTTTTCAATGAAAAAATGAGGTAGCTTGTTATTTTCTCATTAAGGGATAAGCTACTTCAACGTATTTTCTGATTGCATGTTTATAGCTACCAGCCTGCAGTAACTTGTCATCTAGTAATTTCCCACTGTGTCTTCAGTCTTCATAAATATTTTGATCCTCAAAACACCTGTTCCACTATTATCTATTAATATGCAGACCTCTTTCTTGAAAGAAAAGCTGGTCTAGTTCCCTTTTTTACCCTTCCTAAAAATAAGGCTCTCTAGAGCTTTCTCTTTTGCTGTGCTCACTCAGAAGCAGAGGACATAAGATGTATTGGCATCCTGAAAATAGCTCTCTTTATGGCTTGATGGAGATAGGATATTATAATAGTATACTATAAAATGCTGTGCACAAAATCAAGGGTGTATTTGGATGTGTCTAGGATGGAGTTAACTTCCTTCATATAGTGCTGCTTTTTGGATTTGCAGCTAAAATGATGTTAATAACACACCAGTGTCAGATTTTTTTGCCAAGTAGTTCTTTGCACAGCGTCAAGACTTTCTTTGGCACTCATTCTGCCACACCGGGAAGCATGTGGAGGAGGTCACAAGAAAGAAGGACACAGCCAGGCCAGATCATCCAAACTGATCAAAGGAATAGTCCACACTATATAGCATGATGTGCAGCCATACAAAATAGTGGTCTGGTCTTTGCTATGAAGCCATCGCTTGAAAACTTGTTGATCTGCTTGTACAAGGTGGTGAATGACAGCTTTGTATCACTTGCTTTGAGTTTTGTCTACTTGTTGGCTGGTAGGTTGGTTTTTGGTTTGTTTGTTTTTTCCTCTTTCTAGAAAGGAAGTTTAGAATTCTCAGTAACCTGGGTTCCAACACTTCACTTATTCCCAACCCATTGGGAAGGGTGATAACAAGTGTTGCAGTGGGTGCCTCATTGCTGTCTGGGGTCAGCCAACCACAAAGGGACAATTGCTATTGTCTCTCAAACTAACAGAAACACTGTTAATTCTTTTCCTACAAATGGTGCTAGGAGGGCAAAGCCAAAATATGGACAGCTCACCACCATCTCCCTTTTCTGTTAAGAGTGGACAGATCGTATGGCTAAGTTAGAATAAACAGTCTTTCTCCCTGCAATCACTTTTGCCTCATTTAAATTCTTTTTTCCAAAAGTTTCATGTTTCCAGACACAGGAGGAAGCCTGATTATTGACTGGAAACTTGAATATTCACCAAATCCTTGCACCAAAATTTTGTTCTCATGTTTAAAAAGGAGCAATTTGCCAGTAGACATCCATTCCATTTTTCAGTCCTTTTTTTCTCGCAGTCTTTCTAGTCAGCAGATTGATAACTTGCAGGCTAAATAGCCCAAGTCAGAGCATGAAAATATAAGATCTCCAGCATTTCTAAGGCATATGTCTGTAAGTTACATAAAAGATGATATTTCTCCTGAAAATAAGGGGGTTTTTAAACAAAAGATATTTGGCAAAAATGCTTTATTGTAGATACGTTTTGCTGAACTGAAAAAGAGACAATTGATGCAAATTAAAGGGAGAAAGCATTGAAACTATGTACGGAATGGAATGGAATGGGCAATGTCAGTTGGAAGGGACCGACAATAATCATCCAGTCCCAACAGCCTGACCACTTCAGGACTGACCAAAAGTCAGCCTGTTACTGAGGGGAATGCCCAAATGCCTCCTGAACACTGACAGCCTTGGGGCATCAAACACTTCTCTAGGACCATGTTCCAGGATTTTGCCATGCTCTGGATAAAGGAATGATTCCCAATGTCTTTTCTAAACCTCCCTTGGCACAATTTCATGCCATTCCCATGTATCCTGTCACTGGATCCCAGGGAGAAGAGATAAGCGCTTCTCTCCTCAGGAAGCTATACAGAGCAATGAGGCCATCCTCAACCCCCTCTCTAAACAAGACAAACACAGTGACCCCAGCTGCTGCCCATTGGATATTCCTTACAGGCCCTTTCACCAGCTTTGTTGCCATCCTCTGGGTGTACTCAAGCACCTGAAAATCCTTCCTAAATTGGGAAGCCCAGAACTGCATGCAGTACCCCAGGTGAGGCAGCATCAACACTCAGTACAACAGGATAATCACCTCTTCTGAGCAGCTGGTGGTGTTGTGCTTGACACACTCCAGGATGGGACTTGCCTTCATGGCCACTGGGGCACCCTGCTGACTCCTATTGAGTCTTCTGTGACCAGCAACCACAGCTCCCTTGCTGCTGCTGTTCTGTAATTCCTCTCCTCATTTTTAGTTAGTCTGGATTTACTCCATCCTAGCTGCAGATTGCCACATTTTCTTGTTAAATTTAATCCCGCAAATCATTGCTCTAGTCTAGATCCCTCTGCAAAACATCTTGTCCCTTCAAGGAATCAACAAACAGCACCTCCCAGTGTGGTATCGTGAGCGAATTTGCTAATGGTGCATTCACCTTCTGCATCCAGAGCATTGAAAATGTATTGAGCAGAGCTGGCTCTAGAACTGAACCCTGAGGAACACCAGTGATGACCAGACACCAGCCAGATGTGGCCCCATTCACTAAAACCCTTTGAGCCCTGATTCTCTGCCAGTCTTCATCCAGTGCGCTGTGTTCATCTCACAGCGGGACCATTTATCCAGAAGGAAGCTGTGAGTATCCTGATGACAGTATCAAAAGCCTTACAAAAATCCAGAAAACTGTATCTACTGATGTAATTTCATCCACGAGGGTACTGACCATGTCATAAAAGGATATCAGATTAGCTGAGCGGGACTTTCCTTTCCTGATCTAAGGGTGAGTATGCCTAATTGATTGCACTATTTTTAAAATATTTTTCAATAACAGCCAGTATGATCATCTCCATAATTTTTCCAGGAACTGAGAAAAACTTCCGGTTTCCAGGAACTGTTAGACCAACAGCTCTGCATGTCCCATACTGTGTGTGCATGTGTCTGTGTGTGTGTGTGCGTGTTTGCATGTGACAAGGTGGGGGGTTTATCCTTGGACATTCAGAAATTTTCATAACTTATATATATGTGAGTATAATTTCTTAAAGTAACTGTTTGTTTATTTAAATCCAAAGGAAGTAGTGATTTCCAAATATAAGTCAGAACAAAATGCTGCAGAGATGTAAAGAGTCATTCCTTTGTGCCTGCCTCATCCCTAGCTAAAATTTTACATTACTATCTTTTCATATTATTCAGGGAGTCAGGAATAACCATTATCTATTATTAAAATAACATTCACCAAGTCATAAGCAGAGGCATAATCTATACTATTTTTTGACAAACAAGTTGAAAATATATGTCCAATTGATGACAGAAGTCACAGCAGCAATTTCTTCTCATGATATTTCAATAGAGTAACCTGGGATGATGGAGAGTTTTATAATTAATGTCAGTTATGCTGGACATACTCTGATAAGAAATGATGGGCTTGCCATTTACAAACATCAAATTTTACGAGCTGGAAATGAAATGCAGTCAAAGCAGGCCAACAGACCAAAAAGTGATATAAGCTGTAATTTTGTGATAGTCTATCTTCCGGTGGCAAAGCAAGAACTGTTCCCAGAGGAGCTGAATAATGCTATGGGATTGGTTAGGAAAAGGCAAAAACTCTGCAGCAATTGTCACTGAGTTTAAAGTTATGCATTCCTAGTTTGGAAAACAAAAAATAAAGTTTTAGCTTCTACTTTCTGCTGTAACTGGGGAATATATTCACCAAATTTTTCCAAAAGAAAATTTTACAGGATTTTTTCAGAAAAAATTATGTAAAAAGAATCAACAGAGGATTCTGTAGCAACCTCTTGACAGTAAACAGAAGAAAAATCATGACAAAAGCATTTAGATATTTTCAGCATTAAATTTTCAGGGGGTTTTGTATTTACTAGAAAGTAACAGGCTTCCTGTTTCCACATTTTTCACTGCAACTAATGAAAAGACTGTTTCGTCTGTCCAGAAAAAAAAAAAAAAAAAAAAAGGTGCTATGATATCTCACATCCAAAGTGTTTCATATAAATAAAACATAAAAGAAAAATTCTGAAATGTTATTAAGAATTATGACATCACCAAGAAAAATGATGGTGATGCATATAAACGTGTACCTTGGTGTTTGCAGCCTAAATGTTATGAAATGCAGTATTTTCGTTTGAACCGAAGTGCAGCATTAAAAATGTCTTTCTCCAAGGTCGATACATTTTGAATCTGTCATCAGAGTTTTTATGGAGATGAATGTTTTCACCTTACAAGAAAATTCACAGAGATAGGAATAACATTGCAAAAAAAGGTGAGCAAAAAGGGCCAGATCTTCTCACTAAGTGCTCTTTTCAGCACTATTGCTCTGCTGCCTTTGAGTGTTGTTTGTAATTTCAAATTCAGAGGTTTCTAGAAAGGTGTTAAAGTCATCCCAGTTGCTTTGAAATTAGTTATTTAGTTCCTGGTCCCTGTAGAAATGTAGCCTGAACTCTGAACACAGGTTTTGCCACATTCCATTTTTCCTTCTGTTCTAAAGGTATTCAGTGTTGATGAAAACTGTACAAAATGAAATAGTTAAGTTGGCATGCCAAAAGTAGGTTTAAAAGTAAGTTTTCTAAATATATTTTCAATTTGGGAATCTTCATCTTATTCCTAACAACCTGATATAATGAATATCTTCATGTCTATGTTTTGAAACCAAAGCATCACACATCTCAAATTCTCTTACTTAAACCATATCTTTTGGGCTTTTTACATACCTTGGGTGAATAATCTACTTTTCTACTATGTAAAGCATAGTACTACAAACCCAGATCTTTAGAGGAGATTATCAGTAAGTCATAAAAGTAAATACATAAAATAAAATAAACCAAAATGAAATAAAATAAATTTTGCCATGCAAAAAGAGCTAATTTTCCTAAGATCATAAGATCATTTAGATATTCTGCAGGCAATAGAGCTAGAGCTGGGAATTATTAAGGCTTTTTTGAAATCTGAAGCAATTGGCACTGAAAGAGAGGATATCAGGAAACACATAGAAAATTATGTGTCATATCCTATTAATCTACTGAGCCATATCCTAGCATAATGTGATGGGTTGATCTTGCTTGAATGTCAGGTATCCACCCAAGCTGCTCTGTCACCCTCCTCCACAGCTGGACGGGGAGAAAAAATATAATGAAAACCTCATGGGTCAAGATAAGGGCATGGAGAAATTACTTACCAGTTACAGTCATGGGAAAAACAGACTCCACTTGGGGAGACCTAAATTATTACCAATCAAATCACATAAGGGAAATGAGAAATAAAACCAAATCTCAAAGACAACTGCCTCCTAAACCCACCCTTCTTCCTGGGTGCAACTTAACTCCTGATTTTCTTTACCTCCTCCCCTCCAGTAGCTCAGGGGCATGGGGAAAAGGAGCTGCATTCAGTTCATCATGCATTGCCTCTGCCACTCCTTCCTCTCCAGGAAAGGATTCCTCACACTCTTTCCCTGCTTCAGCCTGGAGTCTCTCCATTAACTTTTCTGATGTGAGTCCTTCACATGGGCGGCAGTTCTCCGTGGCCTGCTTCAGAGTGGGTCCTTCAGGAGCAGACTGCTCCAGAGTGGGTCCTCACGGGGTCACAGGGCCTGCCAGGAGCCTGCTCCAGCACAGGCTTCCCTGTGGTCGCAGTCTCCTTTGGGAACCCACCTGCTCTGGCATGGGGTCTCCTCTGCTCCAGTGTTGAACTCCATAAGCCTCAGAGGCACAGTTCCATCACCATGGTCTGTCTTCACCACAGGCTTCAGGGGAATCTCAGTCCCAGCGTCTGGAGCACCTCCTCCCCCTCCTTCTTCACTGGTCTCTGCAGGGCTGTGTGTCTCACATAGTCTCAGTTTTCTCTCTGGCTGCAGGTGCTGTTGCCCAGCCCCTTTTCCCACTTCTGGATTCTGTTTTTGCAGAGGCAGTACCACCATTGCTGCTAGATCCATCTTGGAGCTGTCTGGCATTGGTTCTGTCAGACATGGATGAAGTTGCTGGAAGATCCTCACTGTTTCCTCCCCACTAGGAAAAACCTTGCCAAACAAACCCGTGGGAAAATTATATCCTATAAACTGTTTGTATTAGAATTTGTATTAGAATTTGTATTATAAATATGGATTTTCATTCAGTTTAAGAACTATTTGGACAAAAGCTAAATATTATGTTTTTTTATTGTTTGAAATTGTTTCAGCAATAGAATCAAATACAATTTACTGACCGTGTACTGAAATTCTGGAACTAGTTGCAAAAAGCAACTGTGGAGGCAGCTGAGCTTGTTCAAAGAAGGTTAAGGCAAATTCATGGGCAACAGGTTCTTAAGTGCACAATAAAAGTCTACAAAAGCATATAGTCTCTGACAACGTTAACAAGGCTTGGAAAGTACTTAGAGAAGAACTTTAACTGTTGTAGAGCCCTTTTCAGAAGCAAAATTGGTCTGACCCAGTGAAGCACTTTTTTTGGTTTTATGGTCAACAAACTCTGTGCATGCTGCTTGCAAATTTTGTTGTATATTAGATCAATTTAGGCAAGTAATGGGTCTGGATTAATATGCTCCTAAAAGCACAACTAGCTTTTAAGATGGCGGAACAACCATTTCAAATATAATTCTGCAAGACACAAAATTAATGTAGCCAGATGTGTGTTTGTAGAAATCTAAAACAAACAAACAAGCAAACAAAAAACCTACAAAAGCTAAAATAAATTACAATTAGAAACTTATAATATTGATTGATGTGAACATTTACTCAATATAATAAGAAGCAAAATGAATATTCCTCAAAAATCTGATAGCATAACATAACTGTGCTGACTGGATAGAAGGAATTTCCAGGCACTGTGTCCTGCACGCGAGAAAATTCCTGCTTTGCCTGGAGTCTTTCAGATCCATTTTTCTTCTAACCTGATATATATTCCACTGTCCCATCTTGTGCCATTTGGATTACTTGCCTTCCTTAACAAACTAAGCTACAGTTTCATCATCTATAAAATATAATTTTACTTTGATAAGACAAGCATATTTCTACCATACTGTGAATGAACTTGATGTTTATCTCTTAGAATTTAATTTGCCTACTTTACTTAGTGGACGTGTTTAAGACTGTGAGATGATCTTTGTTCTGGTAATTTTTATTTTATCATTACTGGTCTTTCAAATTTTCTCTTACATTTGGGTAATTTTTCTCATGATCATGCATTCCTTTGTAATCTGCAGCACAACTAGACTACACAAGGAGACCTGTGACAAAATATGTCATTAATGCACAATAATATTTATAGGCAAAGGAGTGCTCGTTATAGAAGAGTTAAACATAGAAAGTTCTCTTAGGAGCGTAGGTGACAACCATCACACCAAGGTTATCCTTTATTAGTGACATATATTCTTTTCTTCACTTCCTGGGGAGAAAAACTGTGTCTTGTCTACATAAAGACATTCTAAGTGTCGTGCTAAATCAGCACATTTAGATTTGTTTCAATAACCTATGTGGTTATTACTAGGCTGTGGCACTCACTTCATCTATCTTTTCTTACATTTAGATGCTTAGGGTATAGATATTTCATCACCTACAACTGGATTTATTAGATCAGATACGGATGTATACATCAAGGAAATGATTTAGACCCCTTTTAGAGTCAGAGGAGACAAACAGGAATTTCAAAGATTTTCTCATTCCACCATTACTTCCTAGGGGAAGCAGGTAAAATGAATCCCATCCTTAATTTTAGACTTTTGCATCTGACTTAATAACACTAAATTCCCTAACCTGGATGTAACTCAGTGCAATTGAGTCTTGCCCTGGGTTTATATCCAGGCAGAGATTTTATTGTTTGTTTGAATTTTAATTGAATTCTAAAAATAGGTCCGAGGAGAATGATCTAGAGCCTCTTACAACTAGTTCTACAACTAACATTTCGTCTCTATATACCATCAGAGAGGAATCTGCTTTCCACCACTACTAGAAACTTAAACAACATTATTTTTTACATAAATGAGTAACACAGCTGAATAACTGATTTCTTTTTTCGCTTTCATAACTGCTGCTACATAATTCTGTCCTATCATGTGTTCTGAAACACTGCCAGAGTGGAGAAATAGATAATTCAGGAGCATGTTGAAAGTATACTTCTGAGCATATTAGTTGGTTTAAAAAATTGAAGAGTATATGTAAAACACAGATCCAGGAAAAAGGACCTTAATTCTCCTGGGATTTGTTTCCTTGTGAAATATGCAATAAAAGGTACTTGAAAACCTTGCAACAGTGCTATGATCCTGAGCATTTGTTGAGATCACAACTACAAACTAGAGAGGACTAAACCAGAAAAGGGTAGTTTCATGTAGCCCAGTAAATATGGTATTCCTTTTGCTAATGAAAGGCTGAAGGCATTTTTCTCGCTCTGCGAGACCTCATGATTGGGTCTTGTCATGCTTGCTTAGTCCAGCAAGCCTATCTTAGACTTGCCTGGAGGTTACTTGTTGTATCTCTAACATCAGTTCTGTAATGACAAGGTGGCTGTCACTCAATTATTTTTAGACTTGCTTAGCTTTGTGCAATTGGAACATGCAAAGCCTATTATTGCAATAGTTTTGATGCATTTCTCGAAGTAATAGAGAGTGTTAACATGTAGTTACTCTCTACAGAATGAACTGCTGGTGACCCTGGAAAGCAGATGTGGCAGAGTACAAGGGTGCAATGCAAGCAAAGGCCCAGAAAGTTTGAACACAAGCACAAGAGTTAAAATCAAATCAATAACGAGCTACTACTGAATATTGAATAATGCATCCTTGGGAGCTAGGTAGGTACCTAAAACCAGTTTTAGGTGTAACAAAGAAACCAAAGAACAATTACTTGAACTTTATATGTAATGGCTGCCATCTGTAATATATTTGGATACAACATGGAATCAGAGATCAATAAAGAAAAATGAAGGTGTAAACTGTGTTAGAGCATATATTAAAAATAGTCATGAGTGGATGCCAGTGTGAAGAGGAAGTAACTATGACCACCATACTCCTCTCAGCAAGGAGAAGGAAGAAATCCCTCACTTCTAAAATCATATGTCTTCACCTGAGGTACCTGGGAAACTGATGATGCTTTAAACCCTCTCATCCAGACCAAAATCATCAACTTAGGACTCAGAGAAATGGTAAGAATATAAAAGAAAATGTTGAGATATATTGTATTTTTTATTAGACTTTTTGGTATTTCACTATGATTTGGTATTGACACTATGATTTTAATGTCATTGTTGCTGAAATAATAATACCTGTTTGTTGTACATTTATTATATTCTAAAATAATTCATTTACACTAATATTGAATTCTATGTTTCCCCTACAAAGAGAATTCTTGTGCGACATGTGTTTCTTTAGCCTACATACGTCACACAAGATGTCATTGCATTACCATCACATTATTCCATTCCAACAAGGTAGCAGATGGTGGGGTTTTACTCTGGGTGAACCTTCCTGTTGAAACTGAGAGGCGTTCATTGCCTGAGTATTTTATAAATCAACCTATGCAACTTTGCATTGGACAGACAAGTTTTACATTGTCACCACAGCTGAACCTTGCTAGGGAAATTCAGTTTCCTGACACTGAGTTCAGTATCATTTTTTCTAGGTATGCTGCTGACCTTTTAGTCATAGTTTGGCTTTTTCCAGGGCCTTCTGTGTGAAGTATAATCAGGACTGGATTGCTGTGACCAAGCATACCAATATGAATGATTTCCTGATATTATTTCTGTAGCTAGGTTTTTTAACGATCAATTGACACCATGAGAAAAGTATTTTGGACTTTAGAGAACACACAGGGCTCAGTAATTAGCCATCTTAACATGTTTTTTCAATAATTCTTAACACTTGAGATATTTAATGAGTATAAACAGGGAATTAAATAATAGTAAAGATGTGACATTTTCACGGTTGGCTGTTTCACCATTGTCATTACTATGCTGCAATGTCCTACACTGGAGAAACATCTTAGATGCAAGTAATTTGGTAGCCTTTATTTTGAATAATGAGTCTTTTGCTTTGGGAATAGTTTTTTTCCCCATACCACATACTTATCCATATTTATTTCCTTTTTGCAAGTTACTTCTTCCTAATAAGTCAGTTTTTATGCTTGTCTTCCTTTTATCATTTATTTAATGAAAGTATTTTGTAATAAACTAATTTAGGGGTAAATATTTCATAAACAATATCATTGTTTTCTTGTTTGAATAATGAGAATATTTTGGGGGAAAGGTTATGCATTAAAGCTTCAGTTTAAGAAAATGATGGAATTATTTGCAATAGATAATGACTGAGGTAGGAAAACTATACAAAAATAAGTTTTGAACTTTTCCATGAAATTGAACTGAGTCATTTAAAAAGAGATATTACTAGAAAAGCATGGTATTCTATGAGAGGCATTATCAAAGAAAATAAAGGTATTAAAAGTGCTCTTTATTCTTTTCCTTTTTTTTCTTTTTTTTTAATTTTCTTTTCTCACAGCAAAAAGTAATACTGAAGCACAGCACCTGCCATGGTGCTGGGCCGCAGAAGTTGCTGCTTGAAGTTCCATTTTGGAGCGGCACCCTGGAGCTCTGGAGAGCTGAAACCGGTGTGGTACAAGAATGTATCAATAAAGCTCTGATACATAGTGAATCCTAAAAGCTAAAGCCATGAGTTTCTGAACAAAAGGACCAACATTTCTTTACCTTGAAAAGAAATACATTAGCATGATTAAAACTTTGTGTCACAGTGTAATAAAGAGCCATTTCTTCCCCCAAGGCAGTCTTATCAGTGAGACACATCTCCTTTCTACTGCGCCACAAGGACAGTTACATTCGTATAGTTAAGGAAGCTTATGGCAGTTTAGATACCCACAAACAAGCATAAATTGACATCTAGGATGGAATTACCTTTTTGCAGGGATAGGAGTGTAGCAACTGTAGTCAGGAGCAGGAATCTCACAATGCCGCTTCAGAGTCAGACCCTCACACAAAAAAGTGAATCAACTGCTAGAAACAATCCAATAAACACATGTTTTCAAGCAAGACCTCACTAGGGACCAAAGGTCTGCACTTATTCTTTATTCTGACCTCAGCTGGTTGGTGATTTTTCCTTTATTACTTTTCCCTCAAAGTCTAACATGACTCAGAAGTACATTTCACAGGCTCGGTGCATGGCAGCTCATTAACCTTGGATCAATCACTCTTCCCCAACCCATTTTGGCCTTCCCCAATCCCCATGATATCCACAGTCAAATGCTAGGTGATTTTTTTTTCAAGCATTACACTGGGCTTAGAGAATAAAAACTTAAATCAAATCAGGTTTTGCTTGGATTCAATGCAGGTGGTATTTAGGGGACAATGCATCACCTTGGAAAATAATCAGTCACAGTTACATTGTAGACAATAGAGAACAGCAATAGAAATTTCTGAAATGAGATCTTCTGTATGGATACAGATGTTTTTGACAGATCAGATGAATCAAACGTTAGCAGCACTTGCAAAAGATGCCTGGCTTCTCCATATGTGAATATCCACCATCAGAGGAATGCAACCTGCAAGGGCTTCTCTGCAGATTTCTCCTCACAACCACAGAGCATGCAGAAGTGATTAGTTCAGATTCAGTGTTTCAAATTTAGATGTTTTAATTTGGGCAAATGAAGCTCATTGAACTAGGTTCCAGAAGGTGAGTCAGACCTGTAAGTCTCACTGAAAAGTAAAAAAACAAAATCCAAGGTGCAAATCAGGTATACTGGGACACGGAATTTCACATAGGGAGCTCCTGTGGTAGAGGTACATGGAAAAGGTCTGGCTTCATTGCCTCAAATATCTCTTTTCTGGTGAATCACTGGAACAAAAGTTTTGGATCATGAGTCTTACTGCCAAATTTATTTTGAGATGTAGCATTACTTGACATGCTTGCAGCCATGTCTGGGTAATAATACAATTGTAGAAGTTTTCACCTGCCAGTCAATGTGCCACATTTCATTTGCTTCTATAAATTCTTGAATTATACCCTCATTTCTTTCTGTTGTTCTGTTACTTTAGTACGTGGTACTCATTTCTATTTCTTTCTAAAAATTTATATCTATTTCTAGAACCCTACCATCTAAACTTCCATGGTATTCAGCAGCAAGAGTAATCAATACTTAACTGATTTTGATTATTGAGCAATACCAATCATATTGTTGACTATACCAGTAGTGACAGTGATTACAGAGTGAAAAATACTACAAATGTAGCCTGTAGAGTAGAAGAGTAATTCTTTCTACAGAAACATTTTAAATGAACTTTTTTTGCAGTGTTTAAAACACATTCTTAAGTATCTTTAGTTCAAAGAATCAGTTTATCTGTAATGTAATTTCAAAATATTTTATTTTTTCTACTCACCTACTGCCCACCTTGATCATCTAGATCTTACTAAAGTGAAAGGGTTATGGAGAATTGAAAAGTCAAAACAATGAAAACAAAGATTACAATTCTTTCAAATGAGAAACAGAGGAGGTCATAAAGGAAAATAATATGTTGACCATGCTCTCATACAAAAAAATCGGCTTGCAAAACACAAGATGCAGCATCCTACTACAAAGTGACATCTATTTCAGCAAGAGCAGCTTGAATACCCAGACAGTTATTCAGTGAAGCATAGTCCACAGAGCTAGTAGTAAGTCCCTGACTTTGGTACTGTTGGCATGGTGACTGTCTTTCCAGCAACATAGGTAGAAGTCTGTTGCC
Organism: Donacobius atricapilla; assembly: GCA_013397315.1. Lineage (NCBI taxonomy): Eukaryota > Metazoa > Chordata > Aves > Passeriformes > Mimidae > Donacobius > Donacobius atricapilla. The sequence continues at coordinate 211,840 of WBMY01000667.1, read as the reverse complement.
ATCTTTATTTCTTTCTGCTTTTGTTTGATGAACTTTTTTTGAAGATTCTTTTCCTGAATGAAGTTTTGGTTGGGTTTTTTTGGTTGGTTGGTTGGTTTTGGGGTTTTTGTTGTTGTTGTTGTTTGTTTGGGGGTTTTTTGATTTGTTTTGGGGTTGTTTTTTTTTTCTTTTTTAAGTCTATATACCTTAGTTCAGTTGATGTACCATTTCCCTCAGAGAGGTGACAGAAAGAATTCCACATGCTCTGGGTTTAGTACCCCCTTCTTACCTTGTTCTGCAGGGCAGTCCAGGACCCTCACAAATCCAAGAATTATTATCCTGCTGGTTTTTAAACAATGGAGTCAAGTTTTCATCCTTACTGCAGCCAAAATGAGGCCTCATGTCATACCTATTCCTAACTGGATGGCCGCAAGGAAAGCTTTTTCTGTACGGACTGTAATTATACTGCCTCCCTCTTTCTCCCTGCAGCCTCACACGTGGCTCTCCAGCCCATAGAGGAAGAATGCAGAAGTCATTTAAAAGAAGCTGTGATAAAGGGACAAGGGAGGAGCCTATACAAGAGCAGTATTTACAAACAAGACAGTAAGAAACATAAGAGGATAACATTTTTTAAAAAATCAGGTACAGCTACTTATGAAAAGATAACCTCTTTCAGGAAGCCTGCTGGTATATTACTGTAGAAGATCTCCTATATATAGAATAAGGAGGTTAAAACAATCTTAAGATGCTACCTACTGTTCCTTCTGCTAAAGAAAGAAGCCAGACTGACAGCTGTGGGATTTACAGATAGCCATAATTCTGATTGTTATTTCAAATTTGTAAGGTATTTCAGCTGTTTTCTGCTCAGCAATATATTTTTTGTAACTCTGGTCCTACTAAAGACAAAGTATAATTATCTCCATCTACCTAGTCAAAGTTATTTATGAAACCCTGCAAATAGTGTATCTTATCTGATTACACCTGTCCAATAAAATTCTCCTAAAAGCACTTCAGCAACATGGTGATTATAAAATGGGTCTGTGTTTGACCTGCATTTGGACTTGTGTCATAAGCAGTTTTCTGACATATGCTCAATGGTATTAGGTAGTAGTGATTTGCATGTCCCAGGCAGAGCTGTCTGAAAGGGGTCATGTCCACAGCCCTGTAAGGAAAGTGGAACTAGATCAGTTGGGAGGAAAAGGTGCTGTGCTCATCGTGTAATCTTTTGTTCTTACATTTTGAAATTCAGCATCTTCAGAAAACTTTTTCACTGAGTCTGTCTTCTTCATCTAATAGAATGATATGGAATAAAACAAGAGGAAAATTTTGTTTCAGTTACCCCAAGTAATCCTATTCCAAAACTAATTAATCCTATTTTTCCAAAGCTGCATCTAAAGCTCACATTTGGTTGAAAGGGTTTTGTGCTTTGTCAGCTATCAGTTGTTAAAAGGTAATCCAAAAAGGACAAACCAAAAAGGACCAAGATAGGATTCCTACTTCAGAGAGTCTGAAGCTCTTCACTACAGCTCCAGACATTGACACAATTTGTATCCAAGAGTTCTGAGTTCAATGAGGCAAATTTCAGTGAGCCTTTGCACAGGCGTGAGGACAGAGATGCTTCCTCCAGCCACTGTTAGTGAAGCTGAGGTGTTTCTATTCTTCTGTATCCTATTTAATATTTCTGACTGAAGTGGCATGGTAGGGCTAATTAAGTCAGCAAAACTGCATTAATCTCATATTTCCTAATTACCTTTCTAACAACCCATGCCTGGCAATTGAGTCTCCAACCAAGATGCAAGAAATACAGGCAGTTAAATAAAGGATATCTTTTCCAGACACATAATGATATTCTCACACATATCTCTAGCATTGTATTAAATATTAGAATATAACAGTGGTAAGGTTTAGAAGAGGCCCTTATGTCAAAGGAGCATGAAGGGATTCCAGTTCATTGTGAATATTTTCAAATCAAATTCCAAACATTCTTAGTTACCTTGCCAGAGAGTTCATCATTTGAATACAAAGCCCCAAATATTTTAATACCATTGAACACACACACACACAAAATAAACTTACCTGTCATTATAGTTTTGTATTATTCCATTTGTTTCTTGAGATGCAGAAGAATTCAGATTCTGGAATTGAATAGCATAGAATTCCACTATGTTTCAAGAAAGCTAGTACCCTTAATATGGAGAGCCAAGTTCTAATAAATTTGCCAGTATTCAAATACAAAAAATCTTAAATTCACTGCATTCAATATCAATTTTGATTCCACTGAAATTCAAAATCATCAATAAATCAAAAATATCAATGTCATATATTTATCAGAGGTAATGATATGGGTCACTCCTTTGAATTCCAAAATGGAATACATTAACATTCTGGTTTTGAAATAATTTTAAACTTTGTTTGAATAAGTTTCTCTAATGTATTCAGCAGTATGGCAAATGTAGCTACTGATACACTTTTACAGAAAGAATGTAAAATTAAGTCGTCTGCTCACCACATGCAGGAAGAGTAAAGCTGTGAGAGAATTAAAAATAGAGGGATTTACAGATGGAAAGAAACTTTTTGTTCTTTCTCCAAATGGTTTTATTTTCATGTTTTTACTTCTGCTTTTATTTTCTTGAAAAAAATAAGTGAGGCCAATCCTTAACTGAAATTCATTTTGAAAGCCTATATATCAAATAAGCATGCCCAGAATGTACAGAATGGGATAGTTAGTCACTGTGATGTAGGGATGAAAACTGTTCTCCATCTGATTTTGTATCTTTAAAAGGTCTGTGCGCAGCCCTTCAAGCTGCAATCCTAAGTGAACAGAATTTTCTGTACTTCCTTATCTATTATAGTTCCTAAGAGTGAAATTTGTCAGGATTGCAGTGCTACTATTAAAGATTCCCAGTTCCCAAGACTCTCCTGTTTCAAAATGACCCTGTGGACTGAAGAAGTGTCTCCAAGATAACTGAAAACAAAGTAACACCAAGAGATCCTTGATAAATAAAAGCACACTTCAAAATTTAAGTAAATTCCAAAATGCAGCACTCTCTTTTGTATATATGAAAATAATGAAAATGCACAAAACCAAAAAATTCAAAAGTTAACAGCTGCCTGGTAGTCGGAACAATTTAAGAAAAATGTAGAAAAAATTGGATACTGGACCATCCACTAAAAAAGTGAGATTGAATTCATCTTAACCTAGTAAATGTGTTCTCTTGGTTTTCCAGGAAATATATCCTGAAACAGAAAAAGAAAAATGACTGCAAGTCCCTACTGTGCTTTAGAAATCACTGTTTTATAAGGAAGGAAAAACTAAAACCACAAGCACATGGAACACAGCAGTGACTTCAGTTTCTGTTTCTGCTGAGACCTAATTTCACAGAATCTCACGTTTAAAAAATGGCTCACTTGCTACTTGGAATCCTAATTGTGGAGTATGCTAAGGATCTTGGTTCTTAATTGTTCACTCAGTCCTGTTTGTAACAATAACCTGCAGGATCTGGAAACAGCCTTAAATTATCAAGGTCTGCCTCCAAATTGCCCCATTTTTGTGGTGTGAAGTCTTCATGTGGGAAAGGGAGCAGAAAAAATGGTGTTCTTTCAGGGAACAAAGCCCCAAAATTTGCATTTTACATGCATGACAGGGAAAGTAACAAGCGGTTTCATGGTTTTTTAGTACTGGTGTTTTAGTAAATTATAATAAAGCCCAGTTCCTCCATACAGCGGGAGCCACTCCTTCCTCACTGGTGGGTGCATCCTTTTAAAGCAGACCGAGTGCCCAGGGTAGCACAGCAGACAGAAAATACAAGCCACGGGAGAGATGAGGTCACTAAACATCTCCCAGGAGACACCATTCTGATTTGAAATGGACGATTCCTCTGCAGGAGCTCCCCAGACCACACTGACTTCCCCTCTCTGTCCCTCTCCCGCTTTCTCCCCAGCACAAAGAGCAGCACAAGCTTTATGCATTGAAGTAATGAATGAACCTGAAGGAAGCTCCGTCAAGCCATGCAAAATTAATTAGGTCAAGGACTCAGGTGGCTGCAGGATGACTGTTACACTGACATTTAAGCAGCCTGTCTGCTGCACTGCAGCCCTCCCAGTTGTGCCGTCCCAAAGATCAGCGTTATGGGACGTGTTCATCAAATCACTAAACATAATCATGTTTCCTTTTATAACTGTCATGGCTTCTTTCTTACATGCTCATTCCCCTCTTTTCTATTTCTGCTTTGTATTTATTATTATTATTTTGCCTACAAGAAATAAAAGGTTTTTGAAATACCGCTGGGTCTTTTCTGTTGTACAACAGCTCCCTCTAACGTTCGCTCTCTTTTTCCTTCATTTCCTGATGGAGAGGAAAAAAAGTTTCAGTTATACTTAAAATTTGATGAAAAGTGTTCGGAAGTTCTTCTGTGTTGTGAATACAAAGGCTCAAACTGACAAGAATTTTTCGTAGACACTTTATATCTATCTGATGAATAGGCCTTATCAAGAGCACCAAAAAATTACAATATGATCAAAAAGACTATAAATATAACTAAAGCTGGTTTTCTGTGACCAGACCTCTGACACTTTTCAGGGTTTCAAAAATCTGTATATGGTTTGATGGCAGAGACTGACTTGTGGATATTTTATTTATTTATTGTCTAGTTCCATCTCTGAATAGGGAATGAGATGTGAGCAGATGTTGTTGTTCTGACATCTCTTTTAGAAGCCAGTAAGTAGAAAAGTGCTGAATAAAAAAAAAATCAACCAAACCAACCCAAACCACAGGAAAAAACATATCAGTTCCTGAGGTCTTTCAGTAATGGTGATTGCACTGCAGAGTAACAAAAACAAAACAAGCCATAAAGAAATGGGATATGGATGAAGGAAAAAAATTAAAAGAGGGAGACATGAGAAGGGAATGAATGACTAATTGGATCAATAGACATTAAAAACAAGTAGATCACTGCCATTTCCCAGGTCAGCATCCTGCACAATGTACTCCCTAGATGCGAAGAAGACAGATTTCTTCTCCGCAGATACAAAACTCTCAAATACTGTGGTTGTAGTTGTCTTCAAATGAACACTGGCCTTTTAAAACCTGTATTTGTGCAAGCTCGGTGTAATGACATCTAATCTCCTGTGTCAGGGTGAGAAGGCTTTTCACCCCCTGCAGTGTCACCAAATCCAGGTAACATTTGGCCATTCAGTGTGAAGATTGTTTCAAGGACCACTGAATATGAGCAAGTACCTCTAGCAGGCTAATGGTCAAAATTTAATGCAACCACTTCACTTAGAAATTAATTAGCATTCTTGTTAAAATAAACCTCAGTATGGATCTCTAAAGTTTGTTGGACCTAAAAGACCTCATTTTACATTAATTTGTTTCTATTAAGATTTAATCTTTTTTGCATTTACTTTTCAAGTGTGTTATCAGAAAAAAAAAAGTCTTAGGAGAAGTGTCTCAAATTTAGGGCAATCCTTAAAAATTATGTGAAAGGCATATTATCTTCACTACAAGTCAAGGTTTATGAATTATGGCTAAAATTTATTACTGAATATTTTTGTAACTATTTTAAGGAACCTCAATTTGGTAACATTTTAACAGCTAGATAAACAGAAGCCTAATGATTAGAACATTTTTATTTAAACAACTTGGTTTCATTGTGGAAAATAAAACTTGTATTAGATCAAAAGGTCTACAAGTTCCTCAATTGCCAGTCAAACAAACTACTTGTTTTTTTGAAAATTACCACCATCATATATGCTGACATTTTCATTATGTCAATGTTGTCAGATCTTGTGATGTCAGTATGACATTTTAACATTAAACTGAACAAAAAATGAATGTGAATGTTCAGGCAGGTACACAAGAGTCTCTGAAGCTAAATTTCTGACCATCATGCATCTGCAAATGCAAAGACCCAAACAACTAGCATTTAAATATATATATATATATATACACACACAAAAATCTCAGTCATTATAGAGTGAAATACTATAAAAACAATAACAACAACAAAAGCCTTGAAATGCAGAGGAAATTATGTGCTTAGAGAACACAAATTTCAACAGAAATATTTTTGATGGTGAGCACAATTAAAATTTCAGCATTTGGTAGCACCCTGCTGCAGCACAAAGTCTTTGGTGAGCTACTTGATGGTCCTTCTGTGCTCTGAAAGAGCAGAAAAAGGGAAGGCAATTGCCTTCAAAGGCACATCAGCTCTTATGAGGGGAGGGGAAATTCACATTGGTTTAAGGAGGTATCTGATTGCAATAAGGGGCATATAGCTGAAGTTTTCCAGGTTCCCTCAGAGCTACAGCATTGCCAGTTCTGCTGGCCCATGAGCAGTGTAGTATAGAGGCAGTACTGTGCACTGTTGGTAGGGCAGGAGGGCAGATGCCTGCACCCAGGACAGGCCTGAACAACAGATTGGATGTCTCTTGCTCCTCTCCAACCTCCAAGTGAGGAATGTACTGCAAAGTGAGAGCTTAAATCTAGAGCTCAGTTCAAAGCAATAAAGAAGATATAGACATTTGTAACCATATTAGTGAGGTGGTGACGAACCTATGGGGAGAAAAAGATAAATATTGTTAGTCATAACAGTGAAGAGAAAAAAAATCCTCTATACACTCTGAGCCACACAGGGTTTCCTGGGTGACATCTCCGAGTCAGCCAGGTCTCAGCATTCACCTGGGGACAAGCACACTTCTCCGCTCCTGTTCACATCTTTGGGTTTCTCACCTGCTTAGCTGCACACTGCACATCAGCTCACACACTTCAATTGCACAGGAAGCCAGTTCTCTCAGAGCCTCACATTGCATCCATCAGGTTGTGTGGTAAGAGGCTGCTCCGTGCAGAGAGTGAACAGGCTGGGCACCCTGGGGCAGGCTGGGCCCCAGTGCCACTCCTGTGCCCTCTGTGTGGCATATGCCTATTTATATATGATGTACACACCATATACATGTGTGTGTGTTTGTGCATACGAATCACGTGTGTGTGCATGCATTTTCCTCTTGGGAATACATGCTTGGTCTTGATGCAGGCTGAACCTGGGGACGCAGGGCTGCCACACCTCCTCTGCCATGCTGCTGGCTTCAGCAGCTCCAGGTCAGCATTTCACAGTTTGCATCCTCAAAGCTTTACCAGAGGAATCACATTCCTATTTAGTAGGGGGAACTTCTTTTTATGGTGCGAGCCTTTGAAGATCCACCAGCTGTCCCTTCCTGAGCAGATTTTGTATTCTTTTCACAGAGTTGCCTCAACCTTTCCAATATGCGCTTTAATACTAAGCTCATCTGGAAGAATGAAATAAAAAATTACTAGCTTTACACTTCCTTTGTAGAGAGATACGTATTCTTTTTCTTGTCTCACATATTGTGAGAGGAAAAAAAAAACCAACAAACATTTTTCCATCAGGATGTGAAAATGAGACAGGCAGAATAAGACCCAACATTCCAAGATGTCTGAGCAAATTAACAATAGATAAGACTATTAATTTCTTTATTCAGTGCTTAATCTACTAGATAGTAATAATCTTTCAGTAAAGCAGATACCTTTGTTGGGGTTCAACAAGGAACAGATTTTTCTTTTTTTGAAGAATTACACTATATTGATGACTTGAGTGAACTTTGGTATTATCTTTTTGTCAATCAGATTTTTCTGCAATGGGAAAAATGTTTGCTGAATTTATAACCAGCTGCAGGCACCATAAATGCTAATGCTGACACCTGATGGAAGTGAGTCTCAGACCACCAAAGAATCCAACCCACCAGCATTGGTTGCAACTCCAAATTTAGAACAGTGTTCTGGCTATACATATCACTGAGCAAATATTGCAAGAAGGATTTTTAGGGCAGGTTTGACTCTCTGAGCTTCAAGACAGTCCGGCAATTTTGAATGTGTGAATGGTTGAGAGAAATTAAAGATTAAATTGATTAACACCTTTCCCTTCAAACAGACTCTTAAGGAAACAGTAATCATAACATAGCTTTCACTAAAATCTGATTTCAAGATAATTTTGACCTCTCTAAACTGAGTTTTAGTGCCATGGGTTCAGTTCTGGCAATAGTGCAAGTTTCTGTCCCACCATTAGTCAGTACTGATGAGGGCATTTACAGAGGCTGACATTAGCAGATAGACTGTGTCTGCATCAGCAAACAGGGCAGCAGAGCAAGAACTGATCTGGAGAGCAGAAGTTTCCATTCTACCTATACTGTGGAGGCTTAACTTCAGATCATTTCTAGTGTGCTTCTGTAGGCTGAATACCCCCAAGCCCTTTCCTTTCTGCAAAACCACGGCAAGCAGGAGTGATAAGGAAATTTATTTCAAAAGAATTCTGCTGACTCAAACTACAGTGCTAATGCAAACCAGATTAAATTACCTGATTGGACATTTGAACCGGAAACATTTAAAAAAAAAACAAAACAAACTAAAACTGTAGGCTGATTGTTTTAGTTTATGGACTTTAACCAGATGTGTAAAATTCATGCTGTAAGTATCCTTCCTGAGCTCTCTGAAGAACCCTCTTTTCAATCAGGATGAAAACCCTTCCTTTTTACTCCTCTCTCCTTTTTTTGTCTTATTGATTTACTTGTTACCATCATAACCTGCAACTTCTGGATACTTGTCACACATATAAATGAGCCTAAAACATAAGCAAGGTTTTATCTCTCTTTACACCATAGATACATTAACACTGTTACATTTAACTATGGACATGTGCATTAGGTGTCAGCTGGAAGCTTTTTCATCTTCATAAAAACACACGTTAGGTTTTCTTCAAATCTGATATCAGCAAAATCCCTCTAAACTTGCTTTTCTCTGAATGTAATATTCTCCAAATCCCACTTCAGACAATATCCAGGATGAGTTTATGACTGAAGCTTTAGACAGCCGGCTCCTACTGTTGCTAATGCTACTGCTGAAATAAAGGTGCTATTATTGTCTGATTGGGTTTTCTGCAGTCTACTTCCTTTATTTTGAGTAAAGATTGAGTTTGAGTGTGAGTTTTATTGTGCGTGGTCTTGTCATACGCAATAGGTCAAAGGAGCACAAAGCTCTCACTTCTGGTTCTAGAATACATCATTTCTTCAGGCAGCTGAGTTGGATGAAAGGCAGCAAGGGAATGTCTGTATCGTGCAATTACAAGTTCCCTCATTGCATTGTATACATTATAAGAAAAGTAGCAAGTACTGGTGCCTTTAAATAAGAAGCTTTCTGCTGATAAGCTGCCTTGAGTATCTTCTGAAGGTGGATCTCTGGGTACCACCCGTGAGAAATGGACTACTACACGGCATGGAGCAAGATAAAGCAGGACACACTGAAAAACAGCAAAAGGGATATTGAGGCACTCCTGCGTGTTTCACGGAGGTGTGGGTTTCTCTCTCCATCTCACATTGGGTGAGCATGCTGTGCAACTACCGGACTACCAACAAACAAGCAGAAATGGTAGCTACAAAAATGATCTGTAAAAGACAGACATCAGGATATGAACGAGTACCTAAAAACACTCCAGTGGACACAAGATCAGAATATACAGTATTATCCTTAAACTTTGAATAACCATGTGGTGGGCTAACCCTGACAGGATGTCAGATGCCCACCCAAGCCACTCTATCACTCTCCTCCTCAGCTGGACAAGGGGAGAGAAAATATAACAAAAGGCTTGTGGGTTGAGATAAGGACAGGGAGAGGTCACACACCAGTTACTGCTGTGGGCAAAACAGACTTGGGCAAATAAGTTTAAATTGTTACCCATTAAGTCAAGAGTAGGAGAATGAAAAATAAACTCAGACCATAAAACACCTTCCCTTCACTCTTCTATTCTTAGTGGGCTCAAGTTTTCTCCTGATTTTCTCCACATCCTTGTCTGCAGCACCATGGGGAGATAAAGAATGGGGTCTGTGGTCAGCTTATCACATGTTGTGTCAGCTGGTCCTTCCTCCTCAGGGGGAGGACTCCTCACACCCTTCCCAACCAGAGTGGGATCCTTCCCATGGGAGTCAGTTTGCCAAGAATGTTTCCAAAATGAGTCCTTCCCACGGGCCACAGTTCCTTCATGAATGGCTCAAACATAGGCCCCTTCCATAGGGTGCCATCCTTCAGGAACACACTGCTCCTGTAGTCCAGTGGGGTCACAGGCCCTGCCAGGATCCTGCTCCAGCATGGGCTTCCCACCAGGCCACAGCTTCTTTCAGGATCCACCTGATCCAGCATAGGGATCCTCCAGGGCTGCAGGTGGACCTTGATGGGCTTCAGGTGGACAGCCTGCCTCACCACGGTCTTCACTGTTACTGATGGGCTCTGCCCTGGCCAGTAGTGGGTCCATCTCAGAGCCAGCTGGCTTTGACTCTGTTGGGCATGGGCAAAGCTCCTGGCGGCTTCTCACAGAAGCCACCCCACTGTCCTCCCTGCTACTGGAACCTGGCCACATAAACTCATTACAAGCCAGTCATTATGGGTTGTTTCTAGATGTCTATTAACAGTGTAAGAATATGTAGATATATATATACAGGAAAAACAAGATGTCCAGATGGTTTCAAATTTTACATGTCTGTAGAAGAAAAATAACTGTAATTGCCTTAACCTAGGAATTAAGAAAAAGGAAAGGAAGCTGACTTGTACAAGTGATAAATGTTTTGCTCCACACAGATAAATTAATCAGCAGCTGTAGCAAGACAAATAGCAGACAGATGTCTCTAGGAGCTTCCTGAACTCTAACTTGCAGTTAAGTTTGGCAGACCCAATAAAAATGAGGTACAGCCAATGTGTAGCTCTTAACCCTGAGAGAGTAAGAAAAAACAGTAAGAAAGACATAGTTGATTTATATAATTGTCTCATACCTCATTAGACAGCTAACCCTTGCTGTGTATTAAAGACTTTTTCCCAAGTCTGTTCTGGCACCACATCAGAGAATTACTTTCTAAATATAATGCAGTGTATAAACAAAGTTAGCTTCAATTTTTATTGCTTGCCCCAAGGTCTGTGTTCAGTGTTTCTCAACACAAGAACAGGGAGCCATGGGGCTTTACCTCTGCCTCTCTTTACACCACCTCCTCCTCTAAACATACAAGTTACGAATACATCCAGAACAAAGGAAATGCTGAATTTAAAATTAAATGTGATTTTTAGGTTCTGGATAATAAATAGAGGAAACATCCAGTCTCAACAAAACTTGGACTATGGATTTGTCTGCCTTTGGAATAAATTATTCATAAAATTTATACAGACCTGGCAAATGCATATTTTGGCTGATGATGTGAAACAAGGCCATATGTTAACATGAAAGAAGGGGCTTCAGCTGGGATAACTCAGAGCATTGCTGGCTAGTCCCAGCAAAATCATTTCTATCAGCTCAACCTTTCCAAAAAAACTGCAGAAGTTAGGTTTTGCTGAGAAAACTAATTTCACTGACGTCAATGATTTTTTGCAATATAACTGCTGGTTTGCAAGAGAGGAAGCTGAGTAATCAGTGGATCTTGTCTAAAATAAGAAACTATACATTTAAAATATAACTTCAACTAATGTTTTTTAGATTTGGAATACTTAAGGATCTTCATAATCTGCACTGGTTAATAGCTTTTCCATCAAATTTAGCTGAATACTGAACATCAAAAAATCAGTTTCATTTGTACAGATGCAAAAGTCTTCTGAAAAGAAGTATGCTGAATTTGCATAATGAGGTTTTTTCTTTCTCCATACTTTTCTTGGAAGTCCTTTTTTTTTTTCTTTTTTTCCCAGTGTTAGAAAATACCTATAAAAAGTGAGAAATATCTGAGTCCTCCAATTTTCTAGCCAAGTTTCCTTTTGGCAGTGCAGTAGAACCTGATATATCAAGGGACATCAGCTTTGAAAATCAGATAAATACATCTTTTGTTGTCTTAAATTCAAGGACATTTTACTGAAAATCCGACTTCTCCATAGGAAAAAATAAACATTTTGAACATATATGTTTCTGTACTGCTGAACTTCCTAAAAAAGTTGTCATGCAGATTTATTATTTTTAATTTTTTTATCATTTATATACAGCTAAACAGACATTGCTAATTCCCATGGCTCAGGACTCAGGACCAAATTGCAGCCTTTCAGTCTTGTGCAGGAGATTGCTGCAACTTCTTTTCATTTGGTTACTGTTGGCAGTCTAACCTACCACAAAAGAACATGCAGAGTACTAGTCAGGAAAATTTTTAAAGCTCTTCATGAAATTAAAATTTCCTTCAGACCGGAAAATTGCATTTTTAAAAATGAAAGTAACTTGGGGACTGATTTACATAAATCAGGCCACGTTTTGTGGTTTTCCAATAAGTATCAGCCTCTTAACTGGTTTATTGAGAGGAAGAAAAATAATCTAAATCTATATACTCAAAGAACTTGTTATTATTTCAGGTGATATATATATAACAGTAAATAATAAAGACATGCTTTTATTAGAGACAGAAGGCACAAGCAGAAGTAAGGGAAATGCCTTTTAAACAGTAGAAAGACTCTATTACTGTAAAGAGGGGTCAAACACAGGTTGAGCTGGGAGATTGCGGAGTCTCCAATTTTGCAACTGAAGTCAAACCCCGTCTGGACACAGCCCTGAGCAACCTGCCCCAGCAGACCCTCTTCTGAGCAAGGAGTGGGAGCAGGGTCCTCCAGAAGTGCCTTCCAGCCTCAGCCATTCCTTCAAAGTTAGCAACCATCAAGTCATGATCCAGTAGAAACAATTAAAAATAAAATCAGTTTTTCTTTAACGTGCAGAATAAGTCATAAAAAAAAAAAAAAAAAAATTCATACTTCAAAAGAGAGATTTATCCCAGTTTAAAAAGAGACATATTTTAAATGATATTTAATCATATACTTTAAAAATAAAAAACAGATATACAGGCAACAGCAGAAAATTAGTAGAAAAGATAATTGAATATTAATAAAATATGTATACTGCTGTATTTTTGCAAATTTCAGCAGTCTATAAACCCTTTTTAAATACCCGCAGGAAAAAAAAAAAAAAAAGAAAGAAAGAAATTTAAGGAAAAAAAGGAAAAAAAGATAAGACAAGGAGATTTTATGGCTCCTATGTAAAATTTAATTGACCCAAAGACATTAAAGACGAAGTATCACTGCACTGCATCAACTTTGATTCTTACTTTGAATCAGAAATTTGCAATCTAAATATTCTAGTGGCCTAAATATTAATTTATTCCTTGAGGTGTGTAGTGGAAGGACAAGAGGTAAGAGTCAATTTAGTGGCTGCTGGAAAATTATACCTGACTGAATATAACAAGAAATAAGGTGGAACAACTAAATCATTCAGGGGGTTTGGATGCTGTAGCACTGCAAAAAGTGCTTCAGAAAAAATCAAAGCTATTGACTTGTAAATTGCTTTCAAGTACTTGAACTTACATATTCTTTCCAGCTACCAAATGGCTTTGTCATTTGGAGTGGCTGCTAGACTTCTCTCTCCATAAAGTTTTTACAGTTTCATTAATCAAACAGATCAGCAGAATGGTCCTGAGGTGTAATTGTTCTCATGCCCCTCAGATGGTGCCCACAGGTCAGTTTTCAAACATTCAATTTAATTTCATCTCCTTTGGGACTTTGATTCTATTGATTCAAAAGCAAAGATGACAAACTGGAATTTAAGATTTCCTTTCTTTTTCTTTTTTTTTTTCCTCATTCTTTCATCCCTCACCCCAAACCAAGGGACTTCTGCAGTTTCTTTCATATCTTCAAAAGTCTTCAGCAATTATGTTTTATGCCAGATTTTTGAGACTTCGATAAACATCTAGAAGACAACCAATGTTCGGCATCCCTGGGAGACAGATGATCAGACATAAAAAGGTCAGCTTTCCCTATGTGTGCCAAGCTTTATCAGATCAGAGGAGACCAATGAAGCTTTGAAATTTGACTCTGTTACTCATATAGGTTTATGCTATACCATTTAGGCATTCCTTACCGTTCTAGTTGTCACCATCTGTCACTGCAAAAAGGGGTAATATTTGACAAAGCTCCTTACCATTGCCATCTTGATAGTGCAGAAATTAGGAAGTGACTGTTGTAGCCTTTTGTATCATATATTAATTAAAACACTCCTATTTAATATTTTGATTTTACATTTAAGATTTATCTCTGTATATATTTAGTTACATAAAGCATAAAATTCTACTCTCTTTTGGAGTAATCTATTAGCGCAAATGAATGAACTGGACCATTTCCACATCAAGTTTTGCCATATGTTTCAGTTAAAGTGAGATCCAAAGGCAGGATTCAGTTCATTAAGGTTCTAATTCTCTTGCTTCTCAGGAGGTACTTCCTTTCTTTTCTCTCCTGGATCCATTAAAGAATTTATGCATGTTTAATTTCTTGGCACCTTACTTGGATAGAGGGGTTCTTTTATGACCCACCTCCTACTGATTTACAAGTGCTATAGTAATTGCTTCATATTTACTTTTCATTATTCTAATCAATTTTACCAGCATCAAAAAATAAAAGTAAGAAATATTTTGAAATTGTTATTTTCTTCTTTCTGAGGCCTTGAAGTTCTTACTGAAATATACATTGCTTCTTTGTCTTATACTCTTAAATATGGCATACTGAGTATCTACTGAGGTAGATACTTCAGAACCTAAATATTCAAATTTTAAAATGTATATGTAGGATAAAGAGAGAAATCTAACAAGTTTGCTTTTAGTTTTCCTAGCCTCTAACCTGAATAATTAACATTTTTTGTCCTAAGATCTTTCACAAGTACAAATGTGTTTGTCATAAGAAAAATGTGTTAGAATACTTAAGAAAGTGAGATATTTCAGAAAAATGTACCAAAATATTGTCCTGATAATACTATTGTAGCCTCTAATCATGGAGAAAATATAAAAATGGCACCATTGAAACCACAAAAATACAGTCACCTAAATTCTGGTTTCTCATTATTGCTTACTGCTGTTTTCTCTCCTATAGAGGAAAGGCAACCATAAAAGACAGATAGAGAACAGTTTGACAGGTCCCTTCACAGCCCGTTTTATTGGTTTGGAAACAGAAGGTAGCTGTTGTAAAAATGAAGTTCAATAAAGCCCCTTGTGGCTTGCAGCTCCTATCAGTAAGATCAGAGTTCCTGCGGGTGAGAAGGGGCTCCCTGGGCTCCCCGCCGGTGCCAGCTGTGCTCTGTGCGAGAGCTGAACCCGCGGGAGTGCGCACCTGTGTGCGGCTGGCGGCCTCGGCTTTCAACCAGACACGGTATTTCCTGAAAATAATATGATCAGACGGAGCAAGCGACTCCTGCATGAATCAAATCTCCTTATATTATCACACACTCAAGAAAGATCCAAGAGACGAGCTGCAGCTTTCAGCGTGTGGAGCTGAGTCATTTGATCACAGGATATTGTCAAGGAATGGAGCAGCTTTGCCCAGCTTAGTTCTTGCCTTGAGATATTATCAGGCACTATTTGGTGTTTGTAGCAATAAACTTGCAGAAACTGAGGGGGGAAAAAAGAAACTGAACAAAAAGGAAACTGAGGGGGGAAAAAAAAGAAACTGAAAGATTCTAAGGGCTGTTTCTGTTTGAAGCCGATGTTCTTTTAAAAAGAAATTTCTTAGTATTTGATGACCTCTGGTGGCCGGGGTTACATTTGCAGGTCTTCCAAATGAAAATAAGCGTTCTGCACCTGTTTTCAGGAAAGACTGCAATGCAACGTTTCCAAATTATGACTCTTCGCCTCAGTACTTCACAAACTAATCCTCAACTCCAAAATTCATATGTCACCTTCTAATTGTGAACGTGCTTAAACTGAAAAGTGAGCGCAAATTATTCTTTATAAAAAGTTTGCAAGATAACAAGAAAACCTCCTAAGGCAGAATTATTAGCATATGTAATAACAAAACCAGTTTAAACACATTAAAAGAATGAAAAAATTCTGCTGGTCCCCGTTTTGTTCAGAATTGTAATATTGCAAAATGACATGTTCAAATTTTCTAAATGTGTTTTTCTTTACCAGGTAAAGTATGCTATTTTCTAAGGAAGTCCACTTTAAAAAACATCAAGTTTTTAAAGTATATCAAGTACACTGTCATAGTACCATGTGCAATTTTTTTTTGTCATTTTAGAGATTGTAAATATTGTCCGCATAACAGGGATATAAATGATACAGTCTCCTGCAAATTCTTTGATTAGAAATGACAGAGCATTCTTTACATACTCTGTCTGTGATGACTTCTTCTCCTCTTCCTTACTCTCTTTGGCTCCTTTTCCTTCCTACTCTTCTATTCCTCAAGAGTCTCTATCTCTTTCCAGAGGCAAAAAGTATTTTTCCTTCACCTATGCTTCAGTGCAGATACTCCCTGAGGACCTTGGGTTGTGTATCAGAAAAATTATCTTCCCTTTATTATTTTATCATAATAATTATTTTATTGTTTGATCATTCAGGGTGAAAAATATTATTAAGTTCCTATGGCTTATATAAGAAGGTCACTTTTTTGACTGGGAGTTTCATTTGTTTCTTTATTATAACAGCCTGTGGTAGTTGGCAGGGTGATGATAATTATTGGCTTTAAATTTAACTAGGAGTTGTAACTCTGAAAAAAGAGAATATCATTCACTTTTGACAGTAAAATCATCAGTAGCAGTAAAATCATGAGTATACCTAATTCCCTCAAATTATCACTATATTCCCTTAAGAAAGAAAAATAGGATGGGGCAGAAGAGTAGATCAGAAATGACTGCACATTCCTTACAGAAGAAATATCATCACTGTGGAGGCAATGGTCACTGTACAGGAAGTAATAAATGGTAAAGACTTCATAGTTGGTGAAGTCTGACCCTTACTGGCTTACTCATCATGCAATTAATTAAATCAGCACACTCCTGAGCACTTCCATTTCATTCAGCCATGGTTGTCTCCCTCTCAGATGTCTCAAGCCTTCTGGCTTTTTTTTGCTAAAAATAATAATTTGAAAATAATAATCTCTGACCCACTGCTTCATTGCAGCATTTTCTATCATGCTGTGAAGGAGTATTCAGAACATAAGCTCCCCTGAATCCAAGAATCCAAGAAGAATAAGAAAGATGTTTTGAACCAGAATTCCAGTGAGCCATGCAGGGATGTCTCATTGTCTTTAATTCCTTCATGAAGACAGCAGTGCTTTGCACAAAAGGAGTACAAACTTAAAAGGTGAACCTTGCAATGCATTGAGTCACAGAATTGCTCTTGCTGGTTCTGGAATTTGGAAAGAAGAGTTGTTACAGCCTCCATCTGCCCTCTGGGTACATAAGCAGGTGCTTTATGTGAAACAAATGCTTGTGTCTCTCCTATGCACTCAGTGCTTTGTACTGCCCTCACCTTGGCTTCTGCTAAGCTGTTTCAAAGCTGAGAGGTTTTTCACTTTGGATGTAATACTAATGCAAGCAGTTCCCTCGCCAGCACAGAAATCTCCTGTGACACTGAACCTTGTAACAGTCTCTACCTTTTTTTTTCACCAACAATAACTCATTCTGTCCTGCCATTGAGGAAGATGTGTTCATATGGACCAAATTTATCCAAGCATTCTTTAATGAATATTTCATTTTAAAATGTCCCTATAACTAGCTTCACACAGTAAAATTAATTTACCCTAGTGAGATGGAACACAGCATCATAACATTCAAATTTACTTCATTAACAGTTGTGTGAACATATTATAGTCTAACTAATATTCTATCCCTCCATTTATTATCTCCATAGTTACAGAAATAAACTTGCTGCATGGAACTGATTTTTTTTCTCATGTTTTATATCTTGTATTTTTTACAAATCTGAGACAAGAATTTTAGTAGTTAATCTATGCATACATATATATATTGTGTTCATCACTGCCTAGGACTTACCTACCGTTCCATGTAAGCTCGTTCAGTGGTCACTTTTTAAACCATAGTAGGAATTATTTGTTTATTTCATCATTATTCTGTATTTCTTACACCATATTTTGTGGTATTTCCCTTCCTTCTCTTTGCCACAATGAATAATGGCTTTTCACCTCCTGAGTCAGGCTTCCCAGTTAGCCTGCTTGTCCTGTATTGTGGGAACAGAAAGATAGCATGAATCAGTACCAAAATCTTCTCAATTAAATAAGGTAAAATTCTGCTTGAGAAAATATGTGCCCTGGTATTACAAATGGATGTGGGGGTGAGATAAGCCCTTGCCTTTTGCCCAGGCCTCTGGCAGCCTGCAGTAGCTTTATTGAGGCAGCCAGCACCCCAAAACTCACTCTCATTCACGAGTTCTTTAATAATGGCTGATTCAGTCCATTATAAAATGAATTATTTATTTAATTGACAGAAAACTAACAGGCATAAAAAATAAACTAATACTGTGCAGAAATAAAGACAAAAAGAAAAGAGAAACTACTAGCAGGTATCTGGAGTGCAAGGTTAAAGGTACCTGTTAATGTTACAGCTAGTGAAGAAATAATATCACTTAGGATTCAATGTATCTTACCATCCAATGGTTGGTGCAGCACACGTCCAGATCCTTTTCCTCAATCCCCTGAGAAGTAACCATGGAACCCGCATCCAGGCTCTGGGGAGAGGCCTCTCACACTTTCAGGGGGTGTGTGTGGAAGGCTTCTACCTCTGTCATAACTCCTGTGTCTTTTATAGTTTGTAAAACTGTGCCTCTCAGTCTAGAATATTTGCTTTATCTCTTCCCTCATCTGCTCTCCAGACTATGTTGATTCTTAGCCAAGGCCCGAGCCCCTTTGGCGCCAGAGATGGCTCCTTGCTGGGCCTTTTGGCCCCTGGGTTATCTCTTTATGCACCAACTATCTGTGGTAGAGAGGAGCAGGGGCTAGACATCCTGCCACAGAGAAAATCACTGGATAGATACCAGATAACTTTATTCCCTGGATAGATACCAGATAACTTTATTCCCTCTCTGGCAGGAGAGAACCATAGGGACGTAACTCATCTTGCTGGGCTGGTTTGTTGACAAAGATAAGGTCTTTACCTACTCTTGAGAAGACTTAGAGGAACTGAGTGTTGGTAATAATGCATCTAAGGTATGGTCTGTTACCAGCTGTGAGGTTAGGATAGCTGAGCAAAACACAATGCAGTCTGTGTAACCTAAACAAAAACTGACAGGCAATAATCTCTCTATCACTGCTGAAGTTAAAAAGCTACTGAAACAAACACATCCTCTAAAAAAAAGCAGGAAATAAGAATGAAAGAGAGAGACCACTTCTTTCAACACAGTGATTATTCCAGTAATAAAAAAATAGATAAATAAATTCACGCATACTTTTTATGATAAGGCAAACAAGCTTAAAACACCCTATCAACCCTCCTATCAACTGTTTAGAATTACTTTGGTAATTACTTTGAACACAATGGACTTTAGGCTGTGATATTTGTCTGTGTCATGACTGAGCATTAACACTTTATAAATTTTAATGAAATATCATGGAGGCATCAAGGTCCAACAGAGAAACCACTGGACCAAGACAGAATTCTGCTCATCCCCTCCTTTACTAGTCTTAAAAAATGTCCACCACTTTTCTCTCTCTTACTTTCTCTGTTCCTAAAAAAGGGATAATATCTACTTTTTCAGAAATGCATCTGCATCTTTTCTATAGAAGAGGGTTAGAAAAATTTAAGTTTTATATGTTATTAAAGTATAAATTGGTAGAGATTACTGTATGATCAGTTACTGTATGATAGAGATTACTTCCAGCTATAACAGAGCAGGCAGGCTTTCTATAAGAAGTGCATGCAGCAGCCCCAGTGAAAAGCTGCACTAGTACATCAAAGTGTTAATTTTCCTTGCCAAAGGAGAAAGATACCCTGTCACAAAAAATGATGTGGCTCTATCCAGGCAGAGGGTCCAGAAGTTTTATTTGCCATATGCCTCTTGTATAAAACTTAAACTAAGAAGAAAATATGAATAATTAGAACTTTGAAGGGGCATAAGAGGGCTGAATGGTCCTTAAAAAGCCCCCAACTAACAAAAAACCCCACAGACATACCTCCAATGCACACACACAAAGTAAAAACAAACAAAAAAACCAAAGTTCTTTTATAAGAAGTTTATTTCTGATATTATTTACTTCATAATACCTGTGGAATAATAGTGGTCAGTGCAGAGACATCCAAGGACAGGGTTTTGAAAGGGACAAGAAAACCATATGGAACACATCAATTCTAAAGTACTGCAACTTTATGGAGGTGCTGAGCTGGAAATGAGTAAAAGCAGCTCAAGAGCAGCAATAATGCAAACCCAAAATGTGACAGCACTTCAGAGGACAACCACGAGAAATGGATTGCGTTTATGCATTCAAAAGGCATTACCAGGGTCTGTTTGGAGTTGCACAGTGCCCCAGGCCACCTTTGGCTGTGATGTCTGATCATACACAGCTGGTAAGAGCCATTGCTCTTAAATACACTTAAGAGCAGATACTTAAGTACACCATACAGATCTTTGGCACTACTGATGCTGTCTGACAAGATGCAACCCCCCCTTGGCACTGCCTGTGGAAGACCTCACAAAATCTAATGAAGTATTGAACAGTGAAGGTTTCTGAAGACATTAAAATAATAAATGCTCCCTGGTAATCTAATCACAAGAAGCACATGGCACAAGAGACTATTCACTACTGCAGCAGTTTGTGAAGGGAAAGATTTTGCTTAAAGGAAAGGCAGAAGTTACTCTAAAAATTCAAGGTGTGACATCATGAGCAAATTTTTTTTCTACCTATTTTCATCTCCCATGTCAGCATGGGAGAAATATCACTTTAAGCATGGAATTTTTCTAAGCTGTTTTCAATGCATGCTGAGATGAGACAAAGAGCACCCTGAAAGTGGATTTTCTTAAAGAAAGATTAAAGGGAGCCTTGGGTGAGTTGCTCAGACACACAAGTCTATATGCAAGACATCTGCATCTAACTAAAGTAAGTTCCACCTCATGAGATTCCATTTTGAAGAAAAGGCTTTTCTAAATCAAGCCAAGAAAGCCAAGCCAAGTGTAAAAAAAAACAAAAAAACAAACAAAAAAACCACATACACACACACACACACAAAAAGGAAACTAAAACAAACAAACAAAACCAAAACAAAATAAAAACACAAATCTAGCCAAACAAAAACCAAACAAACAAAAAGCCCAAACAAACCGAAAAATCCAACAGATTCATTGTTCTGGTTTCCGAAACTCTGACATAAGAGCTAAACACTAGAAAATGTTTAAGGAGAGGAACTTTATGACAACAGTAAATTAACACTTTTCAATACATTGCTTGTGCATTAGGCAGGTTTTCTGAAGGATGGTTAGGTGACAGATGGAAACAGAAGACAAATTTTGAAAAATATACTATTGTAATATACTTTGCTCAGGCAACAGGATATCTACCAGTGCTGCAATAGAACAAAAATAATTAAGCAACCTGATAATGTTACTGTACTGTAAATAAGGTATCTTTCTTTTAGTGAGAACCTTCCTCTGCTTCTCATTCAGGAGCCCAGTGTTACCTTTATAAATAGACAAAAGATGATTAGTAAAATGAGACGTTGCATCACGGGTGAGATTTGGCCACTCTGTTGTATCTTTCCAGGGCCAGCAGTAGCACAGCATTGAGCTGACTGAAGGGTTAGTGTCTGCAACCCAGGCAAATCAGAACAGCAGAGAAGCAAAAGGTAAGACTGGGAAGCATTTAAAATAATCCAGAGTAAGCAGTTTCCTGAGAGAAAAACTGAGAGAAAAAAAGGAAGTATCAGAGGCTATAGATAGATGAGCAAGTGGGGGTCTAACCAGCAAACAGGTCTAGAAATACAAAAGAGCACAAACACAAAGCATTTTTTTGCGATCTCTTTTATGAGGCAGCTGATAAGTTACGAGCAATAATGGAACTAAATCCAAAGCCTTCATACATAAAAGCAGATTCCTTGTGTCCATGGATAAGCAAAGCTAAAGTTAGAACTACTAGGACATGGGTAGGATTGTATGAAATCAGAACTGATATTTATGCACCACAGAAAGAATTGCTTTGGGAAGATATTGCTCAACACAGGTGTAAGCAGTAACAGGCTGAATAAAGTCTGTGTCTAATATAAACAACACAGGGACAGGGCATATTGGTTAGATAAAACAGCACAGATAAAGGATTGTGAAGCAGATTCACATCCCCTACATGCCTAGCTAACTTAGCCCTCCCAAAAGTAACTAAACTTTTGCAAATAAACCTTACTAAAACTATGGTTGTCAACATGAAATTGATGAATCTTCATGATAGTCAGAGGGAGAATTCTTCAAATTCTGGGCAGTATAAAGAAAGAATCTGAAAGAGAAATCAACTATTCAGTTTTGTATGCATCAGGATAGTCCATGACACCAGCAATTTTCCTGAAGAAGAAATGGTTTAGGTTTTTTTCAGCATAGAGTTGCCTTTTGTTTCACCAAGAGCACAGCTCTTTGAGGCACAGTATAATATATATAAGAATGAATTCTGCAGATCAAATAGCCATGGATATTTTCAATGTTTAAACAATAGCCTGAAAATGGGAGGAACTTGACCTCAGGTCTCCTGGATGACCTGTTAAACATTACTTTTTGTTTCAAGAGACCTTGACATCATCATCATTTTCATCAGTTCACATTGTTCAGGACAGTGAAAACAGGCCACAACTCAGTCTAAATGTGTCTAAAACATTCAAAGAATTAATAATTATATTTTATTTCTGACAGGGGTACATTTGTCCCAGGGCAAAGTGGAGTTTTATCCTGTAGCCAATAATTGGAGCCTGTTTTCGTTGCCTCACACTGAACAAGCTACACTGAACAAGTCTCTTCTAGGAGCGTCAACTCCTTGCCAACATTTCTGCAACCTCCCTTAGGGAACTCACGATACTGCACAAGACAATTAATATTATCTTTTCCCTTCAAGTTACAGCTCTTGGAAAAATATTTTGCTCTAACTGTCTTTTTCTTTTTGGAGTCTAGCCAAAAAACAGCAAAAGAGATACAAGGGAAGAAAGGGGATGAGTGTCTGTGCCAGTCTAACAGGCTTGGCATAGGCTCAAAATGGCAATAACCTCAGATAAGAGCTTTTGTCTACAAAAAGTAGGATTTCCCACCCTCACTCACCAGATCAAATAAAAAATGATGGATTGATAAGGCACGTGAACTCTCTTTTCTTCACAACTGACCAAAATTCATGATGGCACAAGATGGACAGACAGCACAGACAGAGGTTCAGGCTCTAAATCTCTTATGACCCAGGCCACAGAGCTCACCGATGGCCATGATCTTTTATTTCAGTCTTAATAGAATCTGGCCATGCATCAGCTGGGTGCCACACGAGCTCCACGTACTTGTTACTCACCTTAACTATTATCTGTTTCCTGCTGATAGCTCATTCCTTTAAATTTGCATAAATGAAAGTGCTTGTTGTCTGAGTGATGACATTATAAGAAGCTGCTTCTCTTATCTCCATAAGATGCTTACCTTGAGAAGCTGGTATGGGCTGCGAGGAGTCCTGACAATGATACAGGAATCACAAGTTTCTTGACTATAAGGGAAAATTCCCTGACCCAGGAAAATTTAAGAGAATCAAACTCTTTGGTCCTTTGTATCTTTTGTACAGAACACCAGAAAGTCTCCTTTAAGGCTTGCTTGTGCCCTTTGCCATGTTCTGTAAATGAACAATCCTGATGTTTTCAGACACAAAAAGTCATGTCCCTTCAGCATAAGAATGACTAAATTATTTTGTCATTTACCATCTTTTATGCAACTATCCCAGGAGAAAAATTCCATGTTCCTGATACTTCTTTCAGCAGAAGGCCTTGTGTGTCAGCAATATTAAGCTTTCATATTAGATAATAATCTATAGTGGCAAAAATAGATATAATAAACTCACGTGGCAAAACCTTTGAAATGGCAGTAATGTTGGGGACAGGATGGGACATATGAGAGCTGCTTTAGATGAATCCATTTGGCCTTACCATTGCAACTGCTGAAAGGCTGTGGATGGCACTTAGACACTTTATATTATGGACTGGGGTCCCCAGAGCAGTCAGTATAAACAAATCTGTTTAAATTAACATCTCTGTTTGCTTCCGGTTTCTGAGATGACCTACCCTATGGATTATGCTACTAGCCCAACAAAGTTGCCCTTCCCAGAATGTATTTACCTTTCCCCTACATCAGCCCCATTGACAGGAGTGCAGGGGCACCTTACTGAGCTGTGCAGCTGTGTGCTGTGTCAGGATGCTCTATTTTGCTCCCATCTGCTGAAAAAATAAAACACTCTGCAGAAATAAATGGCAAAACTTTTATTGCCAAGTCACTGGATACAGTGAGTCTGAAAATTATGCATAATTCTGAATCTTTGAAGCTCATAATTATTAAAAAGAGATGGACAAAATTTATGCCTCATGATAAATGATCTGTAACTTAGTGGAAATAAATAACCAGCCACCTATTCTATGAAACACTCTGACATTTTTGGGCTTTTTTATTAAACACATAATCAAGATGAAAAGGGTGTCCCTGGTTGAAGTTCTCTCCTTCCCAGCTTTGAAACGTCCTTCCAAAGGTAAATGAAGCATTTCAGATACAGCTCCCTCAGGTGTTGTATCAAAATTTGCAGAAAGTTTTTTAATGGGTTTAGAATAAGATAGCTATCGGAATTGGAATGCATTTTTTCAATGCATTTTTTTTCAGAAACTGCATTTAGATAGAACATTCCAATTCAACTCCAAGAGCCATGTTACCAGCAGTCCAAAAGGTCTTTTTAGAAATCAGACTAGTACAATTATCTGAATTTGCTTTCCAGAAGAAACTGGAAGAACAAATGTACTCCAAGAGAGATTTCAGAAAAGGCAAATGCTAAAAACATGATTTAGATAATACTGTTAACTTTTTTTCTTCCCCACTAAGTTCTGCAAACATTTTCAGTTTTTTATAATGTATTAGAATTTTTGGTTGGTGGCCTGATTGGTTATTGGGCTCTCTTATTGTTTTGTTTTGGGGAGTTTCTTGGTTGATAGGTTGCAGTGTTTGGTTTCAATTTTTTTTTTCCAGGATAGGCTGTAATAATCCCAAATGTGAATTCTTTTGTAACTTTTTGGGTGATACTTTGTGAACCTTATTTAGTATCTGTGTTTCTACTTAACTTGCTTTTCTTGATGCATTTTTTTCTTTCCTTCACACAATAGTATGCATTGTTCTAGTATCAAACCATATCTGGCCCCTGAAGAATTTTTGCAACACTCAGACTTTTCTCCTTTAACACTTGTCCAACTCCTGCTGTTTATGTCAGACTCACTATTCTGCATATATGATGTCTTTGAAGTTTTTTGTTTTTTCCAGAGTGCTAAGAAATTATATTCATGCCTAGTCTAAACATAATTTCTTGGAGTCTGATTTTAAAAAGCTACCTTTTTTTGTGAATCTTCAGTTTTACAGAACTTAGTTCCTTTTCTCAAGGTATTTTGGGACTAAGAACATGGTTTTTAACTGATTTTCAGATACTGAAGACTCAAAGGTCCTACCAAAGCCACTGGAAGCCATGGGAATTCAGCATCTGTCACTCCCTGAGAAAAGGTTTTTTGGCAACATCTCAGTTCATCATTTACAAGATCTGGTACTTTGTCACAAATAAAGGCTGCTTAAAAGCCATTTTAAGCCATTAATCTATCACTTTTCACATTGCAATTTTCTACTCCTTTTCCATTTAATACTTTCCTCTTCAGCCGCACCATTTATCTTCATTCCTCATTCCAGCTGCAGGTCTGGCCTCTGGACACCACAGGAGAAGCATCTCTGCCAAAAGTGAGAGAACTCATTATTGAGTCTTTAATCTTGATTCTCTCTTCCCCTCCCTTCTCCTGGCTGTCATGGTTGACACTTACTCTTCCTTCAAAACAAACTGCTCTACCACATTAGTAAAAAAAACATTCTGGGGTGACACTGATCTTTGAGCCTTATTGGGGCTCTTACCATGGAGACAGCAGGGAGAGTTTTTCTCTGATACTAAGAGAAACGAAGTGTGCTTGCAATAGAACTGGGTTTCTGATATCCTAAGTTACACCCCACCCCACTGTTTTAACCTCTGCAACTCACAATACCTTCCTTAACTAATTGCTAAAAACCATGGCACTTGCAAGGCTTACTGTGTATTTTCAATTCACATTTTTAATTGAATAATTTCTTTAGGATTCTAAAGAGCTTTATCTCTGCGTCATCTGGGCCCCTATTCATTTTGGTAAACCTCCTTGCAAATCCCAAATGTTTGGTACTATATAGACAACCTCTTGGACACATTTCTATGCTGCTTGATTTTCCTTTAATGTGGGAAAATATTTCCACATCATTTCTGAAAGAGGCCTAGAAAAAGAGAGCAGTGCTCTCTAATTCAGTTTTACGCTGCTTATTTTTTTTGATGTTTGTCACTTCTTTCTCTAAGTCTTCCTAGAGAAAAGCAGAAGCGTGCAGCAGCGATGTTACCCAAAAGAAGGCCCCGAAGCCCAACTCGGCACAGTACTCCAGCTCTATTTCAAGTGACAGGACAGGACACAGGATTCCCCATTTTTGTAACAGAGGGGAGGGGAGG
>WBMY01000667.1:130430-182098 GCA_013397315.1 Donacobius atricapilla | reverse complement strand
AAAAAAGAAAAAAGAAAAAAGAAAAAAGAGCCCAGAAAGATAGATTTGGACTGATTGAAATGATTATTCACGGATTTGCGACTGCAGCAGGAGTAGTGGGTAATTGTGAGAAGCTAAAACATTTCACGTGTAGTTTCTGAATTTAATTTTTGTGATTTCATTTATTTTTTAAAAATTGTTTTAAAAGAATTCAGGACAAAATAAAATCTGAGTGAACTGAAAATACTTATTTTTATTTTGATTTGCTCTTTCAACAAAGAAAGTGTTCCATCAGCTTTGTGTTTTTTGTTTGACTTGAAGGAGGTGATAGGTTTTAAACAATGTTTCTTAGCTCCATGTCAACACTCTATCCCAGTATATTCATTAATTTTTGACAGAAATGGATGAATGATATTAATCAATTGTTGCATGAGAAAATTTATTTTTAAACAAAGAAACCAAATAATTTTTTTTTCACTCAGTTTCACACAGCCAGGAATAGAAACTTCATGGGTACACCGGCAAAAAAAATTCTATCGTTTTCAATTAAATGTGTTGCTTCTGGGCAATCTTCACTAGAATACTTTCTTAAAATATTTTCAGAGAATAGAGACATATTAAAAAAAAAGTTTTGCTTATATTGCTAAGTGTGGGGAATTTTTTTTGTATTCTTATTTTTTTCCCATTATATTTTTAAAAAGCATTTCTTGTATCTGGTGCTTTTGGAGAATGTTGCTTGTACTCCCTGCAAAAATTCACTTTCAGAACAATCCTTTTGGCAACAAGTAGCAAAATGTTATCAGAGGCAGAGGATCACTGTATCATACTACAAATGCTCCCTTCTATTATGCTTTCTACTGTTGAGAACAAGAAACACTCACAAATTGTCAGGAAAGACACAGAAGCACGTTTGATATACCCAGAAGAACTAACAAGTTAAGGCTGCTTCATAACCAGCTGTGTGGAAAGCCAATCCAACCTCCCTGCTTTGGGTGAGCTTTTGAGAGCATTTCATTCCAATTTCTGCTAAGTGATTCCTTTCATACAGGTTCACAGAATTATAGAAAAGGCTGACTTGGAAGGGACCCATCAGGATCACTGGGTCCAGAAGGGGGCTCGGAGAGAGAGTTTTCAAAGCTTTGCTGAAGTCCAAAAGGATTGTGTCTCATGGCTTCCCTTGATCAGCAAGGTGGGTTACCCTGTTGTAGAGGGAAATCAGGTTTGACAAGCAGGACTTTCCTCTCATGAATCCATGTTGTCTGTGACTGATGCCTATGTTGTCCTCCAGGTGTTTTTCAATTTTTCTCAGAATAATCTTTGCCGTGCTTTTACCAGGCACAAAAGTGACACTGACAAGCCTGTAGTTTCCAGGGTCATCCTTCTTGCTTTTCTTGAAAGTCAGAACAACCATTTTCCAGTAGCTGAGTCCTCTCCAGATTCCCAAGACTGTTCAAAAACCTTCAGGACAGGTTTTGTGATGACATCAGCCAGCTCTTTGAAGATTCTTGGATGAATCCCATCAGGCCCTATAGATTTGTAGGGATCGAGCTGGAACAGAAGATCCTGGGCAAGCTGAGGGTCAAGGGGGAGTTGTTCATTCTTGCAGTCATACAGAGTTATGAAATACATATGGAATTTGCTCCTTTGACAACAGAGGAGCTTGATGGAGTTGATGTAGGCTGTGGTACTGATTACAAGAAAACACTGTACCCTGAACCTACTCCAGCCACCTGCAGCATCGTAACTGATGTTCATGGCATGACAGATTTGCTACAAATATGTATCAAAGCACCTTTAATAGCGGGCAGCAAAGGTCATCTAAGACTTTCATTTCTAAGTAGCTTTTTTAGCCGTGATTCTTCTGTGTAAGAAATATGGAGTATAGAATCCACTATAAATTTGGATAAGAATACAGTGAAGGGATGAAATAAGGTTCCTACCTTTTGCATAGTCATCTTAGGCATTTTAAGCATTAATAAGATTAAATGTAGTTAAATAAGGGTTATATAACAGAGAGAACCAAGATGAAATTGATAAGGTTTTTAAACGTATTGAGGCTTTATCCTCTTTCTTTCTGCTTGTTTTGAGACAATGACCCTATCTTTTTCTATAAAGTTGTTGATATTTGCAGTGATTTTTCTTTGTTCTAATTTCCAACTACTATTCAGATTGTGTAGCCACTGCAGAAGTATGCTCTCTTAACCAAAATATCATTAAGGTGTGGCCAGTTTCCTTACAATACAGAATTTACAGCTGTAATTTTATATATACATTACATTTCTAGATTGAGAACTGTGATTTTTTTTTTTCTATAGAACTGTATTTGGGCTGTTGGACTAAGTTTTCTCTCCAACGGATATGTAAACTGATACCTAAAAATGGTGAAAAATTTAACTTCTTTCCTTGTCATATTTTATTATGAGACTTTTAGAGTATTATTTTGATACAGAACTTGGCTTTGCCTCTGACTTTCTGGGAAAAAAAAAACAAAAACAAAAACAAAACAAAAACCCTGGATATTTAGGGAATTGTTTTGTCTTCTACAGTCCTGAACTCCCTAGAAATGAAACTCATCTGAAACCATCCTGCCAGTTATGATCACGAAGATATCTCATTTTGACAGCCTAATCTTTTGTAGGGCTTTTCATTTTTTCAGAGGCTTTCTTTCATCATCCATCTCATCCACATGATTGACTAAAGACTTAGCTGAGAAACTACCAGGGCTGTTGCAAGACCAGATAGGTTTCCGTTAGCAGGGATGGATCATGATACAGATCTTGAATGCTTTTGGTTATGGGTGGCATGAATTCATTATTTCATCAATGTTTGTTTAAGGGCTGCCAGATAAGAATCTAGAGCAGTTAGGAAGTTTCTTTGAATAGATGGAATCTAAGTAGATACATAAAAATATAGATATATATGTTCAGAGGAGTGTGATTATGTTATAAGCTCGAGCACTCAGAAGCTAGAGAATAGCAAATTAATGTATCCTGTGCAACCCTTGGATTAAACTGCAGTTTCTATTTCCCTGGCCACATACTTTTCTTTTCCCACCAGTAAATAACCTCTTCAGTGAGCAGTACCTTTCAAGCAGATGATCCAGGATGCACTTAACCTGCTAAAATCAAGTGCAGCCAACATGATACCTGATGCCACTGCTGATCTTTTCTCTTTCCACATCTTGTTTGTTAGTCATTGTCCAAAATGTGTCCCACACCCTGTATAATGCATGTGACTCAAGGTTTTCTCTAGATACAAAATTATTATTTTCCTCCTGGGTTTTCCTGTAGCCTGCTGAAGTCACCAAGTGTTGCACAAACACCAATTAAGTTATTTTCACAACATACCAGTGAGACATCATTCTATTATTATACCTAATTTACATGTGGAGGACTAACATATGAGGAACTGTGGTTCCACGTGTAAGCTTATGAGCATCTTTAACTACACAGGCTTGACCATTCTTGGAACAGGGATGACCTATTAACTAAATGAGGTAGGGTTATTCTTGAAAAATAGCATGTGATCTTGTAATTAAAAACCAAGTCATACCCCAAGTGCCTGTAGGGTTAAAAGAACCTTACTCAAGCAGAGGTAATTCTGATATTGCCTAATCTTTCAAGATAAATTTATGGTCCTTAATTACATATTTTAATCTGGGTAATGTTTGAAAATTGTGGGATTAATTCTCCACAAAAATCAGAAAAAAGGAAATTTCAATAGATCTCATTATCCTGGCTGTCATGCGAGTCATCAGAAGGGTGTGAGTCCTTTGACCTCACAGTAGAGTCTTACAATACCTGGCTGCCCCAGACTTCTGCAGAGGTCTAGACCTATCTGCTGCTAGCTAAAAAGAAATCTGAGAGGAAAACAACTGCAGTTTCTTTTCTGGATCAATGAGCACTCACAGCAGATAGGTAACATGAAACCACAACCTAAAGAAGTGGCATTATCTGAGGTGGGCAGGATGGATGTTTTGGTTGTTTGATTGGTTTTTGGGGAGGGCTGAGGTATCTCTTTGTGGGTGTGTTTCTAGAGACACTGTTTCATCAGCAGGTTTCATGGGGATTTTATTGCATTAGAGGCTCATATAAGTTCAGTTTGAAGAGAAAGGCACTGATTTACTCAGTCTCCCTAATACGATCCTTGAACTTGCACCTCTGCTGATCAGATGCATTTTGAGTTGCTTCCAACACTTCTCCTATGACTTTGCTTATGTTATAAGCAAACAAAGTATAACTGTACTTAAAGTTTTATGAAAACAGTTCTACTAACACCTTTAGGGAAAAAAAAAAAAAAAAAAAAAAGAGAGAGAGAAAAATCCTTACCTTTCATGTTGTCAGATCCACTAGGCAATCATTATGTACTCTAGAACCTGGCCTAAAAATAACACAATTGCAAGATCCTGCTATATTATAAGCTGATTTATTCCTCAAGAAAGGCATTTTACTCCTTGTCACTTCCCTTGTTATCTTTAACAACTTCCACAATTTAATTGTGGGTTACATTTATCATTTATACACATGGCTTGTGTGCAGTCTTCCCATATGCAAGAATTTCTTTGTATTTTTATTTTGTCAAGAGACAATAAAAGCAATGAGCTCTATCTAAATCAGAAGCTTCATTTTATTTTTTAGTTTGACACCTACAATCCACTAATGTCTCTTGACAGTCAGGAGCAAAGACAGATGAGGAGAGTCTATTGGCATCTAGATAAATCATACCGATACATATGCATATATATCAGCATTGTGACGCAGTGTATCCACCTAGCCCGTGATTTGTGCCACGTTAGTAATGTATCCTGTATATCTATTTGTTACACAATGCAAGGCTGGCCTTGAAAAGGGGATTGGAAGGTCTCCAAACATGTGTGGGTTTAGGAAGAACTATAAATATTTATTACTATTATTAATACATTATTTTTTCTATATGGAAAAACGTTTTTCTTAGAGTTCTTTTGCCTCTTATGGCTGAGAAAAACCAGGAATATCTACCAGCAGCTGGAGCTGTAGGTTTATGCAGTAGCTCACTTTAAAAGCCCTGGAAATACCTTTGTATTTTATTATAAAGTTACTTTCTTGGAACTGCGGCCTTGCAAGTGTAAAAAAAGAAATTTAGTAATATTGAAGTAACACTAAATCTTAAAAGGATTACTTTAAAAAGGTTTGCTCAGAGGGGTTTTCTCTTTGAATCTGCTTTGTTTGCAGTCAGTGACTGCACTCCTCCATAGCAATATTTGTCCTCTGAGTATAGAGCCCTCAAGGGTTTATCTAGTCTGCTCTCCCTCTAGCGCTGATGCTAACATATTCACACTCAGGAGATAAAAGGGAAACACATCTGATGGCACACCAGAGGCAAAATTTCATTGTGTCAGACTCCTTCTCCCGAAGAATAATGACTTCTTTGCAATTCTTGGGAACAACCTCTTATACAAGTACTACATGGGTTGAGACTTTTAAAACTCTCAGTGCTCTCCAGCCCTGCTGAAGTCACTTTTCTTCTAAGGAACTGAAGTGCACTTTTCTTCTTAGAGTGATCAAAGCCTGGCCCAAGAGACACCTATGCTGATGGTCAGAGTCATTACTAATACTGAGACTGGAGTAATCTCTACAAAATGTGGAGGTGCAGACAACGCACACTTTCAGACACAGAGTAGGAGTGTTTTCCCTCACGTACAGTCTGCCAGTTCTCAGCTCCTCAAGGCTTTCCTCAGTCTCTAGCTCAGCAAAACACTTGAGACAAGTACCTAAAATTAGGTATGTGAATATTCATACTCAAATAATTGAATGGGTAGTATTACTGTATTATTAAGATTTACTCTCTCCTCTATCTTTTCATAGCTAAAATCTCCTCCACTTGCCTGAGACCCACAGAATAAGCTTGGAAAGCCCTTGGGAGCTTTCCCAGGCTGAGAATTTTCAGGAATATCCATCTGCATTTCTAGCTTTATCTGTCCCATAAACATTTTTACAGATAAAATGTTGTTCACTTTATTCTCAAGGGGGGAAAGGGGGTCTGTAAAGTGGCAAGATGAGGTCTTTTCACCTTTTTTCTTTTTTTAGGTTTTTCTTTTTTTTTTTTTAATCAATCAATTTTCTACAACTGCTATGTTCTATTTTTACCAGATTATCCTCCTTTTTTAATATAAACTGCTTAATTTCAGCTACAGGCTTCTCAATACCATCAACCTATTTAATACTGTTTTGATTGTAATGTGTCAGTGTAAATCAATAGCAAACTGGATATTTGAGCCATTATGGCATCTTCATTGTTACCCTAAGCAATTATTTACCATATTCTCAGATTTATTTATTTTTTAAAGCAAATAATTTTTTGCTTTGTCTCTAGGATGTTCCCGCAGCTTGTTGATTACAAGTTACAAAGTTTGACTTCAAGCCCTTGGGGTGCTCTGATCCCACACTGAGCAAAGCAGAGCTTTCCAAAATAAGCTTACTAACGTCAGAACCTCTTGTTGCTAAGAGAAGAAGCTAGTGTAGCCTGGTAAAAGCACGTTGTTTCAACAAATCCACTGAACTGGCAGCCAACCTGTCTAAAGACAATGGAAGTAGCTTAAAGCAATACATACCAAATTGTTACATCAGCCTGTTTAAATGGAGCAAGAAAATATTGGAAGGCTATTGAGGAAAACAGTAGGAGGGAGAAAACCCCATATTTTCTACTTGCAGGGATTGGAGAATATGTATGTGCTCTATCAGTCAGAAAACTAATGGAGGTGAGAATGACCTACCCCAGGCTAATAATGTACATGCAAGTTCTCAAAAGAATTTCCAATTAAGCTTCTTTTTATTACCACACTAACCAAAGGCTCCACTACAGCATGGTACATCACTTTTGAGAATTAAATATTAATTTAGAATAGAACTATGTATTCCCATTCCAGGTAGGAGGAATGCTACACAATACAATACTGTCCCTTCTCTAGGAGCAGCACATAAATTCATCCATACTTCACAAAATATACAATTTGCATTCACCTAGTGTACCACCTAGATGAATCTCTGCACTGCAGTCCTGTATTTCTCTCCAAATGCTAATCTATTGAAACGAAACACCCTGCAGTCTTGCGTTCTGGTCTTCTTAAAGACACATGCGAACACACATATATGCCTGAGAAGATCAAATTAGAGTAAAGTGTAAGGGAGTTCTTAGCCTTCAAAGATTACAAAATGACACATTATACTGGTTACATGTATAGGAATTAAAAACTTGTGACTTTTTTGAAGGTTCACAAATTTTACAAATAAATGGTAGGTAACATATGTTTAGCTAATGGCAGTGGAAAACAAATTGACCCCTACTGTGTCATCAGACAAAGCAGTACTGAGGCTGCACAGAGTGAAAATATCCAGTGAGTTTCAGCATGAGAAATTTACCTTAGCAGGAAAACCACATTTGTTTGATCCATTTGTCATGTACTTAATAGAAACAACTTACATATAAGTGGGGCTGGCTTGATTTTTCTGTGCAAAATTATTGTATACAAAAAATACTGAAATTTCAAAAGCACAAGAAAAGCAATTCTGTGTCCTACCTTTGCTTTTTTTTTTTCTTCAATTTCTTGCATTTTAGTTCCTTTTAAATCACTGAAGGATGAAATGTCTTCTTTTAATGTCCAGTTTGCATAGCCTTTATGGACACAAATACATTTATACACTTATACCAAAACCATTCTGTTTTAAATCCCTAAAGTAAGACGAAAATATTTGCCCTCAAAAGAGATAAAGAATGTTCCAGTTTTAGAAAATAGATCTTCATTCAAAATCTCGTATTTTAGTCCTCTTTTGATTGGCCTGGAGCTGTGAATTCTCTCTTATGGAACACATACAACTGAGACTGACTTCAGGAACATTGCATCAGTTCAGGACAGCTCTGCCTTGCTTATATATGTGATCATGCTACTTGTTATGAGGAAAAATAACATCAAAAACACCCCCAAACTATTGCTCTTATCATTCAGCCAACACTGGAAGACAAAATCAATTTTTCATGACCCCAAACTAATTTCCCTGTGAGTTCATAGAAGGACTTGGGATTTCTCAGTGGTCTTTCCACTAAATGCAATAGCTGTTCAAGTACAGCTTCCTGCTCTCTGGGCCTCATTCATGTTCCCCCTATGTGGTTCCGATTTTGGACTGAGCACCAAACTCTTCCTTGATTTTCTCTGAGTTATTAAACTAACTAATTAGCACTAAATCTGCAAGGTTCCATAGTGGAAAACTCTATCTTAGTGTAACATAGTGTACTGTTATCTAGTACAAGGAATTGCAAAAGAATTGTCCCTTAAATAAAAGTTTAACTCAACCATGATCTTTTGAGATCACTCACAACATTAATCTGAATGAGACTCTAACTATAGATAGATTTAATAGAAAAAAATTTCCAGGGTTTTCTTTCAAGTTTTTATATACAAGACATTGAAGGTGAAATCCACAGTTACATAGTCACGAGGCAAAGATTTAATGTCCCTCTAATTAGGAACATGACCAGTTTTGTTAATGTACCTGCAGGAGGAAAGGCTGTTCAGTGGAGTGAGCATTAATCTGGGTGTCAGGAGACTGCAGCTCAGCTCCCTGCTTCTCCAGCTATCTCCTCTGTGACTCTGTATGAATCACATATACCCAGATTCTGACAGATATTTCATTGTCTGTCATTAATATCTTGTGGAATCTCAGTCAGTTGCCTAAATCAAAGAACTAAAAAATAACCCTGTGAAAATAACCAGGGATGTTTGATGTCTCAGAAGATTCCCTATCCCACTTAAAAAGACTATCTATATCTATAGCATTGCTTACAAATGTGCCCTTGGTATTGCCACCTGCTTGATCTGCTTTAATATGAAGCTCATTTCTTTCAAATCCTTATTCTACTACTTACTTATTCTTAAATCCTCATTTCTTTATATGAGAACTAAAATCTGCCATGTTTTCTTTATTTGCCTAGAAAATGGGATGCCTTTAACTGAATTGTTGCAAGAATAAAAGCCTTTCAATCTGAGAAGTTTATATTAGTCAAGTTTAGGTGCTGAAATCAATGTACTTCACATTTGAAGAGCTTATATGAACAACTAATCAAAACTAAGTACTAAAATTCAGAAAATTTACAAACAGTCCACACAAAGTAACTTTCTAACATTCAAACAAAGCCAAGCAGTAGAGGTTTTTGAATAAATTATATTCTATTGATGGCAATAAATACAATTTTTTTCAAAATAAAATAGAATATATTACTCCATAGAATTTTTATGAGAAAAGAAAGGACTAAGTGATTTATTTGATTTAGCTTTATTTGATTGTCTTCACAAACACCTGTTACAGAGGCTGAATGTAAAAATACTATATGCAAAGGATATACCCCAAAACAAATATACTCTGTCAATGCATAGCAACAACATTCTTTTCAAAATTCATCTTTGGAAAAAGTGTCACAGATGCTGAAAAACATGAAGTCTAAAATAAGACAGAACCTCATTGTGGTGGTGGGTTTTTCTTTATGCACATTTTTGTAAAACCTTTTGAATGGTTTACTCCTGTTTCTCCCCTCAGGTGTTTTGCCCAGGGCTCTCTCCTCCCTCCCCTGCCAGTCCATCACTCCCCAGACCCACCCGTTACCTCATCTACATAATGGCAATCCTCCCTAGGTCTTACCCCTTGTTCCAGGAATTCCCTGGTGGGGAATGTGGACATTAATAAAAACTGAGATGGAATTAACTAAGAAAATCTAAAGGCAAAGCAAGAAGTATGTTAAGTAGAATCATAGTGGTTATCCAGGAGTGAAGGACATATATTAAGTAGATATAAGTTGTATGTTATAAGTAATTTTAATAATAAGCTTTATATGTGTATTCTCCAAAGTCAAAGGGATGGACTATTATAGATTAACACAGTTTGATTTTTAGTTAAAAAAAAAAAAAAATTGAATATTGCCCTGGCAAGACCTTAAAATTGTTTTAGTAAGGATAGGTACCTATCAGAATCTACTTTAAATATTAGCATATTGTTTAACCACTAAAAAACAACTTTATAAATACACATATAAAGCTAAGTTTGTCCCAACCAGCCCCTTTTCTTTCCTATCAAAAAAACAGGTAACACCAAGCAGCTGTGGGCCCCGGGCCAGGCCCCGCTGCCCTCTAAGTGGCCGGGGCTGGGCCTGGCCCGGTCCCAAGATCTGGTCCCAGGTCCTGATTTCAAAAATAAAAGAAAGAATTTGTGTTATAAACTAAAAAAAGCATTCTTAAACGTACCCCGAATACACTGAGAGGCCCATAAGCAGCCAAAAGAAAAGCTACTAATAACTAAGACAGCACAATCTGCAAAATTCCAGGCAGTTGCAGATTTATAACATCAAGAGCCACCAGACTATTTTTATTCTTATGGCAAATATCTCCATAAAACACTAAGGGGGGACTCCTCCCCCAAAGTAATAAAAAATTACGTTTAAATAATAAGACTGACTAAAAATTGTAGTTTTGTCTCTCTATATTAATTGTAAAAAAGTAACGCCTATGTGTAAAAAGAAAAACTTTAAAGTTTTTTTTTTCCTTTTTTTCATTCCCTTAGTGTATAAAAATAAACTGTATGTGTAACTTTCAATTTTAAACCTGTTGTGCTTTTTTATTTTCTCCTAACTAAATCCCACAAAAGAGTAAAGACACTCAAGCCACTACACTAAATTTGAAAAAAAAATTAATAAATGTAAAACCACTTCACCCTGTCAGTCCTAAACTCCTCCCTGGAATTCCCCTTATCTTCAACGTCCCATTAGACCATATGAGGGTCCCTGTGCACTCCTTTCGTCTTTCCTGTTGGTTTTCCCACTCGGAGCCCGTCCCTTGTCTCCGCCCAGCTGCACCCCTGGTAGGTTAAAGCGGGGGCCGGGGTGTGCCAACTAGCCGGGGTACTCCGGCATCGTGGCACCTCATGCTTACACATTTTTTTGAACTTTAAAATTCATAGTTCCCCCATCCAGTAAAAAATCCCCTTTTTTTCTGATTCAGGATAAGATTTTTAAATTTCAATTTTATTTTTATAATAAAAGTTAAAATATAAATACCTAGCAAAATTGGAATTCAGGACTTTCAAACAATCAAAATGAAATATTTCATTGGTCAATTACAATTTTCTGTTTAATTACTGGATCATGCAAATGCTTGGAAATTTTATTTATTGTCTTGGTGGAAATATTTATTTTGGACTTGAAGTATGGGAGAGTCTTCCATACTTTCTTCCTACTTTGCCTTCCTAATAACAGCTAAAATTGATGGTTTGCTTTTTTCAGCAGGAAATACCAGGTTTGATGTATTTGGCAGCTGGCATTGAAATGGCAATTTAAATTCAGCAGCCTATTGCACAAACTTTGGAAAAGCTTGTCCATCTTTGTCAGTGTTCCCCTTCCTACAACAGATTTTAAAATTTAACACATATGAGTTAACAAGATAAGTCTTTCTCTGTTTCTTGTCAACATTTCATAACAGAGTAGCATTGTTGTTTCTAAGATATATAATTGAACATCTGGACTAAATTTGCTCAGCTGTGGCTACGTCAGGCAAAACAGAAGAATTAGGACCCTTTTATCATTATGCATTACAAGACATGTAACTTCACTCCCAACCACCTCTATAAGTACGAGCTCTGTTCCTTACTTGTGTTCACCTGCTTTTTAATTAGCACCTTGGAAAGCTGCACACCTGCAGCAGCTCTGTTCTCACCTCATTGCACATTGCCCATTATGTTTCCACAGCACACCCTACGCAGAAATAATTTTGTCACTACATCATTACAACTCCTTCCCTTGCAGGGAATACAGGCAAAAGTCATCTGCTTAAAATGGTGTTATTCTTGGGGAACAAGTACAATTAATATTCTTTTTAAAAACATTAAAACTTTTCACATAAAAATCTCACACATCCAATATCAGTTTTGCGACTGTGAAGATCAGCATAAGGGGTTGGGAAAAAACAAAACAAAACCAAAAAAAACCCCAAAAAACCCAAAGAAACAAAGAAACAACCCCCTCCCCCCCCAAAAAAAACCCCAAAAACCAAAAACAAACAAACAAACAAACAAAAACAAACAAACAAACAAACAAAAACCAACAGAAACACAGTTTTCTCTTTGGATTTCATTAGCAAATATGCCAAACCACAGCCAAAGGTTTTGAAATGTTCCCACTGTTGAAACATAATTTTGCATTAGGTGTATTTCTTGTAAAGTCACACTAACCCTGTTCTGTTGGACTGGTTGCTCCTGATGAGGAGTTCTTTTACTTTTGTATGTTGCATCACATTTTGTGTAAATCACGTGCACATACAAACATATGTCACGCTCACCCATGAGCCCAGCTGCTCATGTAAAACTTAACTGAGAAGTAATGCAGTAAACTCCAGAAACCTTCTGGACTTCAGGGGAGTCTGATGCTTGGTCACATTTTAACCTGTAGTAAAGAACACTGTCTTTTTATGCATTTCCATACAGTGGGAGAACTGTGTTCCTCTGAACCTCTGCCATATGATAAACATCCTGTCACAGACTGTATTTTCCTCAGATTCCCAGACAGATGTGCATATGTACATTTGTGAGTGCATGTCTGCAGGAAGTGCATAGTGATAATCTGCCCAAATACTATTTAAATGACTAATTGTGATTAAAAAGGATAAATTACATGCAAAATGGAACTTTAAAAAAAATGTTACAGCAGCTTTATTTTTCCTCTCTACATACTTGGTATGACTTATTTAAGTAAAAATACTGAATATTCTGTGATTTTTCTTAATCCCCTGGGATCTGCAATTCTGTTTCTATGTGATCACTTATGTCTCTTTGAAGCAAGTAGGATAGGATGCTAAATGCTACCCAAGCAACATTATCATGTATTACTATCATTTTGTGGTCATGTTGCAGAGTTGTAAATAATTTCACCAAAGCTAACAAGGACTTCTTAGACAGTCATATACTCTTAAAATCAGACTATTTCAGTCTTCACAAAACATAAAATTACAAAACACAGTAATGGAAAATTATGGTGGGGAAGAAACTGGTATCAAAATTACTAAAATAAATATACCTACAAAAAAAAAAAAAAGTACCAAGGTTTATGTGGAATGATATTTTTATGTCCTTATGTCCATATCCTTTGCTTTGCAGGGTGTGTGTTTGTGCCCTCAGTGGTACATCACTGATATACCAGCTAAATTCTGTGCTGTTTACTGATATTTTTAAGAAAAGACTTTGCAATTGATCCTTGTTAAATAGAACAGTCATAATTCATTTACTTCAATGGCAAAGCAGAGATAGGACTAAGAAAATATACAAGCAATTTAAGAGCAAAGGCATCAAGCAAATTGCAGAGTATTTGAGATCATTGCTTTCAGCACTGAAAAATCCTTTAAAAAATAAAAAACATGTTGAGGGGTGTAAATATGCAATAAAAGTTGACTGTCATATATTTATATGCAAAATCCACAGAAATTTGCACAGTAGAGATAATGTTGCATGTTTGCAACTCAACAATAATCAAATATTAGTTTCACAGCATGCTTCTTCTAACAACATTCATGTGGATTAGCATTAATGGATTTCTGTCAATGAAGCACAGTTAGTTAAAGCTCAAGCTGATCATATGACATAACTATGTCTAATGATTCTATTTAAAACATTTTTTAATATTAAATGAAATTAAATGTAGAATGAAAAATTTAATGAATTTGGAATTTACTAGTTGAAAACAATACCTTTAAAATGGGAAAACTCCATTCCATTTCCTGTCCTAATTCTTGTTCCAGCTTGCACAGAATATTTAGTTCCAATGATTGCACTACTTAGCAGATACATTCCTGCCCAAGAAACCCAGCCAAGTGTTGAGATTAAATCTTTATTTAAATTATAAGATAAAAATAGTACCACGTGCATATTTTTTTTTCTCTGTACACCATGGTATTAAGACCTAGATATCAATCTTTGTAACAATGAATCAGTGAAAGAAACCATAACTCTAAAATTCTGTTGAGAAAACACACATCATGCAGTCACAGAGTCACAGAATGGCTGGGTTTGAAAGGGACATTTTGAGGTCATCTGGTCTAATCCCTCTGCCCGTGCAGGGTTACCTAGAGTTGGGCCATATCCAGGACCATGTCCAAACAAATTTTAAATATCTACAAGAATGGAGACTCCACAACATATCTGTGCCAATGCTCAGTCACCATCACAGTGAAAAGTGTTTCCTGATTGTCAGAGCAACCCTCCTGTGTTTCATGTTGTGTCCATTGTCTCTTTCTCTTGTCACTGGGCACCTCTGACAAACAGCCCGTTTCTATCTTCTTTGTAACCTCCCTTCAGATATTTATACATATGAACAAGAGCCCCCAAAGTGCCAGTTCAACTTCATGTATCACAAAGTTTTGCCCAAACCTGTTTCATCTCTCAATCAACATTTAAGAGGCTGGAGTAGGCTGTAGACAACTAAACCATGGGCATCTGTTCTTAGAAAGGTGAGGCCTGATGCTGTTAAGCAGGTGGGACTTTTTGAATTTTTTTTAACATTGCAAATCATCCTGACAGCCCCTCTACTTTTCTTGGCTAGGCAGTAGAAAAGCTCAATACCAGTTCAAACATGGGCCTCTCCCTGTGCGTGTCCATACAGTCCAGAGAAGGAACAAAGTAGATTAAATGTGTCTGTACTCACCCATATTGTCAAGATGTCAAACACAGTTGGGACGCAATACATACAAAAAGTTAAATGTCTCTGATGAGGCACTTCAGCAGTTCTGCACACTGACAAGGAAACACTAACAAGGAAACTGCCTGAAGCTGCCTGGTAGAGATATGTTAAGCCTCTCGCATTTGGGGAATCCAAACCAGTCATTTCTTGGTTGTTGCCCCAAAACTAGTATGGGGTCATGCTTTGTAAAAAGTAGGAGGATGTAATTTTGGCATGCATGTAACCGTTCAGCTTTTCTATATCCTGATGGTTAGAATACTCAGATGAGATTCTTGTCTTTTATCAGTGATGTCTTTTTCTAGGGAATTATCCAGCAACCCTAATATAGGATTGACCAAGAGACAACACACTTTGCCTCTGTCTTATAGCTGGGTGACTGTATAGCCAAGAGATAAGAGTGGTTCTTGTTCTTCACAAATATTTCTTCTAGATCACTCTATTATTATTCATAATATAAAACATTTTGCTTTAATTATACTAATCACATATAATTACATAAATCTACTTGTCAGTCTACCTCTATTCTTTATTCTTTCTTCAACAAATGTATTCTGAAATGTCTCTATGCAGCCTTAGAAAAATTACCTCTCATATGTCAAATAAAGTAATCCTGTAGAAGACAGAGATTATGAAAAGCATCACACACACATAAATACTGAAATGAATGTGCTTATTTTGCAAAGCCAATGCAAGTAAGTCCTGTCATTTTTGTATACAGCCTTGAGAATGACAGCATCAGTTATCATTGATCAGAGGAAAGAGTACAATAAATACCAATCTTTATAAAGAAAAATAATCTACTTTTCTGACCACTACCAAAGTAAAATACAATGGGAGCATATGTCACTTATAAGACACATAGGTGTAGATACACAGAGAATTTAGATTTTAACTGGACTTGATTGTTTAAAAATAATGTCCCAGTAATTAATCAAGACCTGTACTCTGAAAGTATCTATATAAAATATATTAGCAACACAACTGGGAGACTAGCTCTTAATACAATATTTCTTGAGAGAGCTATGCTGCTAATGAAATACATGCCACATTCTCAAAATACTTTTTTTTTCAAATGCTTTATTACCCCCTATCACCCCAGATGAAGTGGGAGCAGGGGTGGGAGTTAGATCTTGCTGACTCTTAGAGTGGACAATGGAAAATTCTGACGAACAATTCAGTGTTCAATCTGTTACAGCTTTTGGTCACACAATCTGGTTTCTGCATTGTGAACGGAAGAGTTCATAGTCCCTGTTCAACTGAATTCTTACAACTTCAGGCATAAAAAAGATGCCTTGAACAGCAGTGCAAGTAATTTCACAATTTATGGCAACCACAATTGCCTACAAGATACTCACACACACAAAGACAAGAAGTTTTCTGTCAAAAAAACAGCAAACCATTCTCCAGTACAGTAACACTTGCATCTATTGAATGAACTCATCATTTAAAAATGTCATGCAAGTTCCTCTGGTATCTCTGAAAAACTTGTGGAAGAAAATATATCTAGCACCTGTGGGGTTTTTTTTATATAGCAGACTATGTTCTACAGAAGCTATGAATTACAAAAATTTTTACAGGTACCTTTCCTTGTTCTTTCAGTCTCAATATGGTCTGAAAATTTACTGGTATATCCAGGCTCACCTTCAAAATAAATGCAGTTTGGGCTGTTCTAGTTTTTAGCCTAGTGTTTTACAGCTTCCCTGTGAAGTGTTTTGCGGATGTGCTTCATATTTAATTCTGTAGAGTCATAAATACCAAAGGCAAAATGATAATGTAAAAATCCATGGATTATGTGTCACTTTTGGACACATAAACACACACATACACGCTGTTTGGTGAGAAGGCATGAACTGTTTATTACAAAATCTCACTCCACTTTTATAGTATTTCTACAAAGGCCAGGGATTGGGGGAAAAGGTTGACACCTCTCCCCATCCTATTGGTCAAGACAACTGTCCATCAGATGTCCATATCTCCAAGAAGAAAAAATGTAAACTAACTTGAACTAACAAAAACATTGCTTCTATTTATAACACCCGTGTGTGAGAAACTAAGAACTACGAAACCTGTGAGACACACAAGAAGGCTGAAAAATCAGGGTGACAATTGTGAACATATTCCTACAAACTTTCTG
Organism: Donacobius atricapilla; assembly: GCA_013397315.1. Lineage (NCBI taxonomy): Eukaryota > Metazoa > Chordata > Aves > Passeriformes > Mimidae > Donacobius > Donacobius atricapilla. Next base: position 165,243 of record WBMY01000667.1, on the reverse strand, counting down.
CCGACCAGTAGCAGAGCTGGCTGTTGTGACTAGCAATATAGGTGTGGTTCTCCCAGGTTTCAGCCATACTAAATGGTGTACTTGCATGCTTTCTGTATGAATGTAGTTTTAAGCCAGTTATCTTGGCCAAAGGAAGAAGAAATTTTATTTTCATGAACATAGAGTCAAGCAATAGAAAAAAAAATCCGTAGAAGTCCATATGTAGCATTCCAAATGTGTAAAAAACTCATCTCTTAATCTCCTCAAAGATTGCTGATGTGCAAATATGTAATTAAAATATAAGAGTTTCTGTTATTTTAGAATGTTTTGGAGGACCATTATTTTCTTTCATTTTTTTCCTTCCTGTTCTTACAGTGACAAATTATTTGGATAAGAAGAAAGGGGCAAACAAAACAAAAAATTGATTTTATCTTAGAGTATTTCCTCATCTATGAAACTGTTGTAACTAGTTGCTTTTCAGGCAGAACACATTTTATCTCTCCCTGTTTAAATTAGTGGTATTAAGATTTATTGGGTCAGCTAAATATATAATTTCGTCATGTACAGATCTACCCAGTGTTTGGGGCTTTTTTATTTAAGGACAAATGAAGCCTGTAACACTGTAGATTCATGTTCCCTACACACCAGTGTGTTGGGGAGGTGTAAGATGCATTGTGTCTCCAGAAGAGCTAAGAATTTCCATATTTCAAATCTGTGAACCTTCATGGATGGGCACACAAGAATAATCACTGCTGCATACATTTGGGTCAGACAGCATTATGGATACATATTTCTGCTGCTGAAATATTTAATTTTTTAATGTGCCAGATTATTAGATCATGCACAAGGCAAAGTACTTGAATTAATAACTAGTAAGCCAGAATAATTGTGACCATTGTTCCCTCTTAGAGGTCTGTTTGTGGGATTTTATTGTTCCTGAAATATAGCTCTAGTCAGAAAAAGGACATATCAATTATTTCAAGGTATTTCCTAAGAAAATGAATTTTCAAGAACAGCTGAACAGACTTAGAAAGGGTTGTTTTTGGGAGTAGGTTAGGTGAAAAGGATTTTGAAAAGTGAAGGCCACCATTTTGTGTCTATGAAAAACAAAGAAACACAGAGGGTTCTACTGGAACAGAACAGAGGCTGAAATGAGCTTTTTCGCTACAAAGCAAACAAATAAACAAACAGAAAACCCAAACAATCATTTGCATGTCCCTGTTCAGAAATGCCTCGCAGCTGCATGTATTCCTATGGGAGCATCTTAGAATATGTGGAATGAAAGAATTCATTAGCGTTTTGTTTAGGAGCTAGCTTTGGACTTAATGATTTAAAAATAAACCAATCTATTTGTTTGTTTATTCCTTAGTGTACTGTGCCTTGGAGCAATACCTGATAAAAATGTTTTAGAAATTAAGTATATGTGTTTCTATTAATGTTAAACATATCTTATAGCAGTTACTAAATCAATTAGGTTTTATAAATGTCTGTTTCAGACAAAAAAAATTGTGGGATGGCTTAACAGTCCTATACTAAATGATGCAACTTCATAAAATTATGTGGGAAATGAACATAAGGAAGAGAGTCAGCAGAACCAAATGTAAAATTTTTCATACATTGAAGTCCAAGTGTAGAATTTTTTTGGTGTTTAAAATAAACAATAGGTTAGCTATATAGAAGTAATTTTTCATTAAAATGCTACACGTTTATACCTACTGCGCATGGATTAGAGGTGTTCTGTTGTGTAAAGAAGATAAAAATCATACTGATTGAGGATTTAAAAAAAACACCTGTCATGCATATAAGGCACAGACTGTAAGTCCATAATAATATGCATTGCCATGAAAATGTTGTAACAGCTGTGAGGAGTTGTGCTGCCAGTTTGCCAAATAAAAAACAAAACCTATTTCAAAGCACAGAAGACTGGAAAATAGAGCAGGCTCTGGCATGCACTATGCATCACATCTTATACTTGGATTGGTCAAATGGATGCTTGCTCTTACTTCATACAGATGTCACTGAATTAAGATTTCTGAAGCACTGAATTAAAGGAATAGTAGTCAAATGCATGTAGACTCACAAGTAAGAATATTCAGTATTCATTCCCTACAAAATTACTGAAATGTGCATATACCCATTCACAGCATTAGAAAAGGTGCCGAATTTTTATTATTCCTTCTCATTTGAAAAATTTCTTTGGACATAGATGGAAATGTATAATTCTGTTTTGATTCCATAAATGTCATTTAATATGGAAATCACAGATTATTGCCTCTTTTTTTCTGATATTGTTTGTACCATTAGGGGTCAGAATATATCAATTGAGTCAGAGGTATTATAGAAAATTGTCTGGTATGAGATTTTGCTGTATTTCAAAATAAAGAGTAACAGTATGAAATACTTACCTTAAATACTTTCAGAGAAAAATAAAGCAAGAATGCAGAAAATCCAAATAAATGCACCAAATAAACAATACCACACTATCATGGTAACTGAAATATGCCAATGGGATGTAATTGTCCTCTAATGACTACAACAGTGTGCATATTTTAGCTTAAATTTCAAGATGGGCATTCATCCTTAAATATTAGACTGAGGCCATGATTTTTTTTAATGCAATTTCCAAAATGATGCAATGTTACTTATGTAACATCAGCCAAGAGCTATCCAGGGAGATTTAAACTGCTGATGAATGACAGGAAGTCCAACAACTGCTTTTTCTCACCTATCAGGTAGAATCCATTTTCCCAATCTTAAATTTCATCTTTTAGTTTTATTAAAGAAGTTGACTTTTAAGCTACATTATTGCTTTTTTAATTTCTTCACTATAAAAATTTAAGAAGAGTTTTAATTCAATAGCTAAAAACTTTGATATATAATTTTTCCCACTTAGTTTGTGCATATCAAAGTCACTACAACTGGTAACTTGTGGAGACAAGTCACATGTAACACTTCTCTAGCACTATTTATTTAAGAGAGCAGGGGAAGAATGGAGAAAGGAGTGAGGGGAAAGACTTCTGCATTAAACTTTGCAATAAAAGAGAATTAGGATTTGCCTTGTTTAGAAATATATCTCCGTGGTTATTTAGCTAGAGACAATATTATATTGCACAAGCAGGTAGAAATTTGAAGTTACATCAGCCTACCTTCATTGTTTCCTTCTCTACTTTGAGGATTTATTTTCACTTCTTATTCTCTGACAATGTTTTGTTTTGTTTTGTTTTGTTTTCTTAACCAGCATGGAGTGATGTTACATCCAGTTTATTTAAAGCAATTTGGAGAAGCAATATAAATGAAATGTCATCTTCTATTAAGTGGCATAATAATGAAGTAGTCATCATCTACCCATGGACATCTTTCTGCACAAACATAATTTCTTTCCTTTAAATATCTCCTTCTGTGATTGCCAAATCAGCAGGCTAAAATCTTAAAATCTGAAAAGACAGTTTTCCCTATACCATAAATCAAGTCACCTTTCACCAAAACAGAATTGGAACAAAAAGACAAATTATCAGCTTGGCAAAAGGGCATGTACAAAAACTATTGAACAGCTTGGGATGATTCCTGTTATATACACAGGTTTTAAGAATGATCCTATGGCACCCTTGTTACAGAGCTCAGGAGCGATAGTATAGTGTTGTCCAATTACTAAATTTTGTAAGAGGAATTCCTGTGCTACACAGTTATGTCCCCAAGTACAATTACTTTGAAATAGTCTTTTGAACTACATGGCCAAAGTGTCCATGTCTGTGGTCTTGCATGACTGAATATAGACAGCATGATTCTTAAAGCTGTAGAAATAGTTGGAAAAAATGATCAGCAAAAGTAGCAGAAGACTATTTTTTCAAAGACTAGAATGCTAGTTGGATAGCAATGAAAAGCAAATACAGAAGTAGCCAAAAAAACCAACAAACAAACAAACAAACAAAAAAGTACTCCCCCTCAAAAAAACCCACAAAAATAAACCAAAAAACCCCACCCAAACCCCACCCCCCCACAAAAACAACAAAACAACACCAATTTGGTATTTAAATACAGATATTAAATCTGTATTTAAATGTCCAGATATATACATTGTTGAAAAAGTGGGAGTGTGAAAATCTGATCACTAGATTTCTTATTTTGTCAAGACGAATGGTTAAGAAACACACACACATAGACATATATATACAGATATAAATGAAAGCCTATAAATGTAAGCATGGATGTATGTAGAATGGAAAGAAACTCCGGAGGTCTCAAATCTGTGAAGTTCTGAAGAGGCTGTGGTTGCTTTGGCTTCATCCAGCCCAGGTTAGAACAGCTTCTTGGGTGGAGAGTTCAGAATCTAGGCAGCAGGTCTGGCCTTATGTTCTTAACCACACTGAATCTACAGACATATATTTATTATTCATCGGTTATTGAAGTATAACACCCTTATGACAAAGAAAAAATGTCACTGTTGTCATTGGTATTTGCTTTATAATCCATTGTTCATTTATATAGAGAGTACTTAACTCCCTGTGATTCAAACTGAAGACACTAATAGACACTATACAAGAAAATCATGCTTTCTGTAATTAAGAGTGGAAGGATTTGACCACAGGAGATTGTACTGATATTTTCCCAGGTACTGACAAGAATGAAAGGTTTGTAATCAGCTCTTTTTATCTAGCACTGTATGATATCACACTCATCGCAAAACTGGTGTCCAATATTGCAAGGGCACCTTGAAATCTATGTTCCTCTGAGCTAAAGAAGTCCCTGCATTATACTAGCTGCAATCTGTAGCAATAGTCCAGATATATATACACAAAAAAATGTCTGAGACAGTCTAACCTGGATTCACATTCGTGGCTTAAATAGAGGCTATTTTTGTTCAAATTGCCCATCAGTCTATTTGTTTGCTCAGCACAAGAAAACAGAAATAAAGAAAAATAATTAAAACCAAACCCAGAACAGTTATATAACATCCAGTTTTGGGGGGTTAAATATGGTCTTGATCCAGAAAACTTGGGGTTTTCATGGTCTCTTTGAAGAGGCAGAGTGGAAATTTATCTACACATTATCAGTGTGTAGGTGACTGAAGACCACGATGAAAGGGAATTTATTTTTAGAACAACACGCTGTCAAAACTGGCATATGCAATTTGATCAGGGACTACTTAATTACAAAGCCTTATGACATACACTAATACAAAAATATCCATTAGAGTATATCCCCTTCTTAATTCATCAAGATGGCAACAAGTTTTTGCCTAAAGCTTTCTGAATAGCTTCCACTACAAAGTCAATCATGTTTATCATCTATTTCAGAATTAGCTGGATTTGTATTATATTGTAACACAAATGTTTTCAAAATATTTTTGGAACGCATTTCAAAGGACAAACTTAATCCAATTCTGTCTGCCAGAGCTGCCACATGCTGAACCTTGAAAAACCACATTCTGTGTGAGTCAAGTTTCTCTCATCCTTTCACCTAATTTTGTTCTCTGATTTTTATGCCAGTTATAAGGGATAAATATTTAGTGCCAGTGAAATGTTTAATGGAAAATCAGCTTTCTATTCTAGTAGGTTCAAGTATTTAAGTATTTTCTTTTGTACACACACAGAGTAAAGCAAATCCTTCACACAAACACACTTTAGATTTGATGTTAGTGCAAGATATAGTTAAAAACTTGGATGACTTAAACACACTCTGAGTACACTCTCACTGTTTATTTTTCTTCTTCAACTAGAAAAGGACATTTAGAAGTGTCAAGACCAAATGGTTCTTTTTTTTTTTTTTTTTTCCTCTCAGGCAGTTTTGGAATTACACGAGAAGAAAAAAAAAAAACCAACAAATTGAGAGTGTTATATTGAGAAATGGGCATGTTTGTGCATGAAGTTCAAACAAAATATGCTGGCAACACAGAACAAAGTTCACCGGCTAATTCCAAATACATTCTTTGGGTAATTTTTCAGAGGGCAGTGATCACAGAGTTACCATAATAAAGGCTCTTTCAATAAGTAAACTTCTAAAGAATTAAAAATTCCCTTCTTCTCTTGAATCATAGATGCAATGCCAAGCCCCTGCCAGCACACTGCCTTTCGGTGTGTCTGCTATGTTCTGTATGCCTGCTACTCTGCTCCAGAAGTTTTCCTGACCTGCTTTTTTTTTCTTTCTCTTTGGGTCTCCTGTGCAATTCCTTTCCTCTTAATGCCATGCCTTGGAGAAGAGGGGGTCATCTACTCTGTCATGCTGCATCCTGATTCCTGTTAGGGTTCCTGTGAATAGGATTCTCCTCAGACCCTACTTCTCAAGGGCAAGTCTTATGTGGACAATTTTGAGCTGGTGGAGTGCTCTCATTATATTTCCAGGTCAATAGGTGTGGTCTGGGAAGCAAATGTATCTGGCACTGCTAGGATCAAGAAATGCAATTTAGGTTAACCCCCTTGAAGACTGCAGAAAAAAAAAAAACTACACTAATGCAGAACCCCAAAAGGAGAAAGAAGCTTGGAGATGTCCTCAAATGGTAAGCCACAACCATAAAAATTAGAGAATGTGACTGATGCCATCAGGATTCAGTCCCACTGAAAATGCTGATATTACAATGAAATGTTAGAGTTAGGCTGGGAGAGATATATCAGAATATGCAAATTTATGCTAATAGAGTTTATTCTGGTACTAAACTGGAAGGAATTATGCATGGAAATATATATGTACTTAAACAGTCACCCTCGTATCTTAACAGGATGACCATGAACTGATCTATCTCATGCCCTTGATGTGGTCTACCTGCCTATACCACACAGCTATTTTCTAGATGACAATCTACACATCATCATGAATGAAAACTTTCTTCTTTTTCTAAGTACATTTTCATCTATTTTTGAGTATATTCTGCAGAATTTTTTATATATTCTAAATGTACAGTTTCTTAGGTCTCCCAGCTTTAATCCATGCAATGATAGTTGTGATACTCTAAAAAAGAGTGTCTGGTGGTATAGATCCACTCTACATCTACAAAGAAAACATAAAGCCAAAACATATGCACAAGAAATGAAGAACAGCTCTACAAAATGCTTTTTAGTAATTGTCCATAGAGTAGCCACAAAAAGCATTAAGTGTAGTGATGGGCGAACACAGCTGTGGATTATTCTGTGATCCTGTATCAAGGGCTGTTCTGTGGATAATCCTTTTAGAAATGCTCTTTGGCCTGAGCTAGCATGTGCCAAGTTTCTGCATCAATCATGACATTCTGCCTTGCCCAGATAGAAGCCAGTCAACAACTAATGCGATTACATGGTCAGGATAGTTTTTAATAGGAAAATGGTTTAGAAACTTGCAATTGGATTTGAACTGATAATTCCTTGATTGAAAGGTAGCTTTTCATGTACTGATGATGAATGACTACTTCTAGCAATGAAAATAGGGGACAGAAGTAAAATATGTTTAGATTTCTCTTTTTTTTTTAAATTTTCTTAAGGCTTCCGTTTGTTAAAGTATTTGTCATTTGGTTTAGAAGTCATTTAGAAGTCAAACATTTCTCTGAACACAAATAAAGATCCATTTGGATGCAGTGGACTGGATGCTGATTGTCAAGATATTTACTGTAAATGGGCTGTGAGCTTTGCAATCCACATTGCAGCTCTATTAGAACAGTCAAAGATATCCATAAAAGTTTCATTACGATATAGTGAAGATTGTCCTATTTGCAACTGAAAATTGCTTATTAACTACATGTGCAAATTTAAAATATTATACCCTGGTATTTCTATTCTATTTCATTGTAGCAGAATTAATTTTATCTCAAAAACCAAATTCCATTACCTTAGACTACAGGCTGAATGCAAATCACACTAACTGGCTAATTGTTCCATTTCATTCAAATGAACATCAACTTATTAAACATCAACTTGTTGACTGATTTCCCTGTCACCTGTCATTTTGTCCATCTTTTTTTTTGATGTTTTTATGGAAAGACAGGAAGCAGACCATGGAACCTGAAAGTTTTGTCTTCTGAACACAAGGGCCTACCCCAACATTGGATTTTAACTGTCCCACTGATCCAGCACAAAGTGTAAACTCTCTTGAAGTATTTAGAAGGCATTGAAAATCCAGAAGAAGATGCAGTATGGGGGTGACTCAAGCAGAAACATACAGAGCCTACATTTGCCTGTTTCCTTTTGCCTATCACAAACAGTACTTTAAATGGAAAATATTGGAACTTTTCCTGGGTCATCTTACTACAAATTATCAGTTAGCAAGTACTTGATAATTTCAGTTAATCAATATTTTATTTTTTTTAGTCTCTCTGCAATTGTAAGCACTTGCATTTTACCCACATTTCTAGCCACGAGAAACTCCTAGGGAGTTAGCTGGCTGCCTGTAGTCTGAGGAGCTTTAGCGAATGCAGAAGTCCTTACACATACTCTAGGCTGACACTTGCTTGACTCTCAGTAAATCTAGGCTACGGTAGAACGTTGTGGCTTCTCTGCAACATGACACATAGGGGACACTCCTCATATTAGGTTCCATTCCTGTCTAAGGTTGAATTTGTCTGTTGGTCCTCCATCACTGGAGAAAACTAGAGCTGTTTCTCTATGGTGGCTTTCTATCCATTGGACATCTCGGCATTCCTTGCTTTGCTACTTATATTAATGCTTCTTTCTTCAATGAGTTTGGGACAAGTATCTTTTTTCCTACATTTTTATGCAGGGTTTTTGATACTACTTACTAGGTTCTCCTTTTTTTGAGTATTGCAATTGAGCTTACTGTTGGCAAAGAGGCTGGATTTTTTGCATTAAAAACTGATGTACTCATAATGCATTTTTTTGAATGATTTTTAAGACAAACCCCAAGCGTACCTTAAAAAAATACGAAACCATACCTCTTATGAACATTCTGCACCTACGTCCACAAATGCTGATCACTCTCCTTACAACCTCATTAGTGTATCTGAGGCATCAGCAGTGCCAAAGTAATGTATCATCAAAGATTTAGCCAAACACATCAACTCTCAGTGTTTTTGTTCATTTGCATCAGACCTCAGACTACGTTCAAACACAACTGATGAAAATGGGTTACCTCTTAACCTCTTAAGGAGAGGAAGGTAGCATCAGTGTTCAAGACTTTTCTTCCCAGAACATCACTGGATGTTGCCTCACGATATAATAGGAGAAATGTGGGCTCAAACTGAACAGGATGGGTGGGTAGGTAGTGCGTAAGGGTGGGATTCATCAGATTTGAACCTCATCGAACGTTTCAAAGGGCTGGTTCACATCCAAGAACTCTCAGTTTTGAACTGTGCCAAAACAAAGCAGGGATCTAAAAATAAGACTCTACATTCTGTCTACCATCTACCCTTGTTCTATGTTTTTCCCAAATAAAATTGCAATGATACAATCCATCAGGAAATGAGGAAAATGAAGGAGTTTTTAAGACCCTTTCCCAATGAACAAAGAGGTGATTCAAATGACAAAGGGTAAGCAGACAAATGATTTACAGTCCACACAAGCCAAAGGAAGAAAGAAAATAAGTCCATCTATCCTCCTGGCTTTCATAATTTGTTAATTAAAAAAACAGAGAAACAACCAAACACAAAAACGTCCTCTAACTAAATTAGGTTGGTTACTGAGGATGCCTGTTTCCTAGTTCATCTTAATAATTTTAATTTTCTTAATTAATTTTGAGAATATTAACATTAGCTTTAATGTTGCGGTTCCTACTTCTTTGTAATCAGATTAAGTGATTCCAATGTCTTTCATGTGTTTTCTAGTTCTCCTTTCAACTGCTTTTATAACTGTTTGCTTCTATTTATATTTCTCCTACCGCAAAGCCAGTGTCACCAAGCTACTTCCATTCTTGCTCATAATAAATGTTAAATCTGCTATTTTTGGAAAGAGGTTCAGCACCATTTGTGCTGACTAATTGCTTTCATTTCTTTCATCTTGCCTTCCAGTTTCCATCTCTTTTATTTTGCATTAACCCCTTACACTCTCTGGATGGACATCTAGTGAAGGCAGGCCATCACAATGCTGACAGCTCCTTAACAATAGCCAGAGATGCTGGAGTATTTCTGTGTCACATGCTGCAAAAAACACCCCCACTTTCTTGATATGGCCACATTCACAGATAAGCTGTGATGAGTCCCATGTTTTTCTTTCACACTACTTTTTCCAGCCTGATTGAGCAATGGCAGCAGGGAGACATTTTTCTCTTAGCACTCATCAAGATGTAATAACAGGGTTCCTATTGTTAGGCAAGCAAACCTTGCTTTTGCTGGCACCAATAAGATTTTTAATGTAAACATCAGCCTCAAAAGACAGTGTACTCATAGTTAAGAGAATACAAAAATGTCTAATAATAACAACATATCTTAATTTTTAATTCTGTCACATGATTCTGAGATTGCCAGTATTTTTAGCCATAAACTTAACATCATAACTTAAGTTAGAGCAATCCTATAAAAGACATAGACATCAGAATACAAAGTGGTTTTCCCAGTCATGAAGCTTGTTTAAAGTTAATAGTGAAAACAACCAGAGCCTTGTCACAAAGAAATGGATGTAAAAATAGAGGTCAGGAACCTGGCTCTCTCGGCCTCTGCCTTGGCCAGAAGAACTAGTCTAGCAAAGACATGGAAGCAGCTCACTTTTTGCTCCTTCAAAGAAAAAAGGGACAGAAAGTGTGACACTGACATGTCACATGTAACAAAATACAATGCCTCCTGTTCTTTGGTATTAGCTATCAGACTTCATTTTATTTTACTCCAGGCCTGCAGGATGCAAAACACTCCAGGTATTCCTAGTCCAAAATACCTTTCAGCATGGTACTTCTGTCTTTACTCTACTTGTAAACAACAGATCTCAAAAAAAAATTTATCATTATTTATATCTAACTATTAATTGTTTAATAGTGTAAGTCTACTTATATCTTTCTACAGGACAGATAATTTTAGGGGTAGTCGGAGCTGGTAATAAGCTCTGGTATAATGGCCTTCTCTCTCTTGGCTGCAGAAAATGAATGCAATAAAAATCTCACTTGGTGTTTGGTCACTACTATTGTTTTGATCCACCAGAGCAAAGTATACCACAGTGAAATGCAAAGCCAGAAATAAATTTAAAAAGCAGTTTAAAAATGTCAAACTTGTATGCCTAATATCAGTTAATGTTATTATGTGCTCAGACACGTAATAAACTGGATCACATTGCTAAGGTCACAGGACTTCCACAGAGCCAAGTGTCTGATTTTGCGGATTTTGGTTCTGGTTTCCAAAGCACTGTCCAAATGCAAAGAAGTTTTTCAAAACATTACTTAGTTTATTTAAAAAGTCATCGGTTGCCTGACAATAATTAGCCACAAGATCCCCAATATCATTAGTACCAGAGAGACTGGTCATAATGATATTCATTTTTCTATTGTTCACATGAAGCCAAGGGTGATGACTGCCAGATATAGCCTATCTACTTTGCCTAAGTCTTAGTGCCAGGGAAAGTTTATAGTATGATTACAGACCTGAGCACATTGCTGCATTATGTCACATACTTTTTTTTTTTTTAAAATGCCATCTTTCAGATTCACAATTTATATTTAAAATGTCTCTAGTCCCAGCATTGTAAAACATAAAATGACTGTGGAATCACTGGAGCAATGTCTCTCCAAGGTTACAGTCTGGAACAATGGCTTGAAATAGCATAAATTGCCCTGTATTTCCTGGAGGGATGTTATTGCTGAAGCCTGGTGACAATTCTCTTACCATCAATTATTCCACTAGTGATTCCACCATGTCACTACTAGGTAATGACCCACCCTGGACGTACCTACAGCTTTCGGCAAATGTTTGCTGTGTGAGTTTAAAAACGTTCACTCCATTTCATGGTGCCTTACCATACAATTTGAATGCAATTCATGTGAAGGCACTGTGTACCTGTTGTATTTAAATTTTCGATGATATCCATGTGTTTATACTGTACCAGAAGAGGTTACTTCTGGGTCCAGAGAGACACCACGTAAATCTTCCTCACCACCCCAGAAAGCTTTCCAGCTTTTAATATGCAGTGAATACTGCAGCATAAGGACAATGTATCACAGCCTTCTTTCTATTTTCTGACAAATTTATGGCCATGCTTTCTTCAAGAAAAGTTGCATAGGTTACTCTGTGTTTGTGGGAGAAAAAATAAAAACAGAAATAATATTATTTACTACAAACAGATGCTGCCACCTTCTTGAAAATCATTTACTTTCATCTGTTTAACATAAGGAAAAGAGGGGGGGAAAGGAGGGAGCAAATAATGTAGAATAAACAGTACCCTACCCTCTCAAAGTGGCATTTGGCACACAGACCAGTCACTAACCATTTCTTAGTAGTGATAGTTAGCAAGTTAACTTCTGTCTGTTTATTGGTTTTCTTGTTCAGTTGTTTTTGCCATCATGGTACTTTCAATCACTTCCTTTCTTTGCACACAGTAAATTTACCAGTAGATGAAATATTCTGGCACTATTTACAATTTTTTTTTTTTTTACTGTCCACAGGGTTTTGATGTAGCTATTTTTGTAACATGAATGAAATTGCATTACTCAGTGTATTTTTGAACTTTTGGTGTTTCACATCCTTTGCAACCCTAATATTTGTTACACTGAAGTAGTTTACAAGCTAAATATAGTCACCAAAAATGAAGTAATGGTTCATGATGGGAGCAGACTTCTGGGCTTACAGTTACAGTCCCATGGTAGCAGCATTACCAGAGGGCAGAGAGATGTTCAGATAAAAGAGGAAGGCAATAAGCCTTGGAGAGGATGGTTTTATACAGCTTCCAGACAACAGTTCTTTTTTTTGCTAGGCTGTGTTTCTAATTTACCTGTATTGTCATAACTGCTCCAAGGACACGTCATGAAAGATTTTTCCCCAGTTGAGTACACAAGAAATGTTCAGGAAAAAGTAGTGCTGCAAATGTTGAGGCCTGCAGATATCAGACAAGCTCTTCTATTCACCCTCTCCATGAGACACCATCTTTTCACTAGGTTTCTTTCACTTTATTTTTCTCATCTGCACACTTACTTTCTACTTTTTCTTACATTTTAAAGGAAATTTTCATTAATTTCTGCTATCTCTTCCTTCAATCAACTATACTTTTTTTTCACTTTCTTTTTTTCTTTCCTTTTTTACTGAGGGGGCATGATGAGGGACTTTTTCCCCTAAATGTACATTGCTTTTCTCTTCCATGATGCTAGGAGGGAAGATCAAGGAAAAATAAAGAACACAACTGAATCAAAAATATCTGTTTTGCATTCATGAAGTGCTTATAAAAATAAAATCTTTCGACTGATTGTCTAGTTATAATCAAGATATACATCTCAACTGCAACTAGCAAAAGCTCTGTGACTACAGCAATAAAGCTGCAAGAACAATACAAATCAGATAGTAAGGCAAAATTACACTGCCAGACAGAGTGCTCTGGTGAAACTTGAATGAGAAAGCAACTTGAAAAAAAAGTTTCCTCTTCAGCTTAAAAAAACCCAACAGTTGTATTGCAGAGAGATATTTATCAATTATTATTCATACTTTTCACAGGCAATTTTGTACTGCTGAATCTAGGTCAAGGCAAAGAATAGTCCAGACCAGAAGAATTCAATGGACAAAATCAAGTTGTCAGAAAACACCAAGCAGTTAAATTAAGGTCACCTCTGCCATCTTGATTGAATCTCTCACCAAATCATCTGCAATAGTATGGATGTTGTTACATGTTCAATATTCTTTGGCTACATGCAATGAATAATTGCAGTACATAGTGTAGATGCTGTTTATTTAACAGAGAAAGGCAGTAATTTTTCGAAGCCTTCAGCTGCAGTTAAAATGAAACTTAAGGCACTGTGATGACAATCACCTCCATTACAAGACCCGACCCATGGGACCAGGTCCTGGAGCATGCAAATAAAGGTAATACTTTAACATAACCCACAAGGCTCTGCTGGGTACCTCTTACTTTTGAGTACTTGGAAACTTTGTATTTCCTTAATGTGTCATTGTCTGTGTTTATTTTCTAAAATATAAACTGAAGCAACATAAAATAAAACAGAAATTGTTCTATCATGGTGAAGGGCCATGTAGTTCATCAGTAGAAGGTTGATGACGTTTGATGTGCCTCTACTTCGACCCTAATTTCTGAAGAGGAGCACACTTCTGTGGTCACAAAGGCTTTTGCAGTCTTTACCCACTACTTTCCCTCTCCTCCAATTTTTTCCATACCAGGCTTTTCCCATGAGTTACCTGTTTTTTCCTTTTCAATTCTTCTTGGCTCCATAATGATGATTTCCCTTTTTCAGCATCTCACTCTCAGTTTGTTCATTTTGTCTCAATACTTCCCTAATAACCTGATTTGTCCCTGATGATCCTGGCTGACAAGATTGGGTTCCTCTCTGCCCTGGCCCAGGTCTGCTGAGCTCAATATTACAGCCTCCTCCTTTGCTTCCACCTGACAGTACAGGAATTTCCACCTCTGTATCAGAGGCCAGAAGACAAAGGCAGATTTTCTAAGACTATCCTCTGTTTCAGAGAAGAGGCCTAATACAGAAGCTTTCTCTCTTTATGAACTCCACTGAATTTTCAAACTAAATGGCTTTTTATCTTACAAACCTAATTTTAGCTGGTAAATGCATCATCTATAGTACCTGGGCAGTTACAGCAATGATGGGAGTTCCCTTATTTATCTTCTGAAGAATCCTAAGTTTTTTACTGATGAAATCTGGGTAATCTACCCAGTGGTTGTATATAGTAGTCCTTCAAAACCTAAAATGGCTGGATTTTTAAAGGGACAGCAAGATGAGGGAAACTTAGCACCGTGCACTACCTCCTTTTTCATAAGCAAATGTTCAAAGAGGAACACTATGAATATTACTATTGTAGCAAAACAATCAGTTATACATATAGGTTGAATGCCTGTAAGAAATAAATTTTACAGCATTTTAAGGATAATCTCTTCTTATTACTTTCACACCCTAGTATTGACCAATTTATTGCTTTTAAAACATATATTATTTATCATAAAAATAAATGTCCCTAATATTTTCTTCTACATGGCAGAAGTTAACAGTAAAATTATCCTAAATAAGTATCTTAATGTGATCTTTCCTCATATCTTATACAAGAAGAGTGCACTAATCATCACTAAGTATCACTTATTCCATAAAGACCTCCACTCTGAGAAACTATAATTTTTCCATTTATTCAGAGAAAAGCAACAATTAGAACCTTGTGTTAATTATAAACCTGGCCATGTGCTGGTGGCTTCCATTGTACAGGGCTAACTCTTGAGTGATGGATTCTCTATAATTAATTACTGATATTTACTTGATAGGGAGATGTAAGCAAAATTTTCTTTTTACACTGGAAATATTTAGGATAAAGAAGGCTCGAGAGTTTAGATTTTCCGTGCATTTTCATGAAATTCAGTCTCTCTTTGATATTTAAGGTGTGTGAGTTTTTTTTTTATTTAAAACATTATCTGATTACCAAAGGTATAATTTCATATGGATTTTTTAATATTTAAATAAATTAACATTTATTTCTGATAATTTCCACATTTTTTCACCATGGTTCAAATAAGATTGATAACCTATCACTCACAAGAATAAATTTTATTTGAATGAGTCATTTATAATTTGAATCTGAAAATAAGCATTCAAGTGGAAATTGACTAATTTTAAATTGTGAGCATCAATCTGAACTCCCATAATTACAAAAATATTCAAATTTCTTGATGTAACTGAGCTATGTGATTTTTTACTACACACTCAATGTATTTTTCATCTGATTATGTGGTTTCTGGGGGTCATACACTATATAACATGATTTAATGTAAAAGCTGGTAAGAGCAAAGGAGGCATAAAGCTCACTCATGTATTCTGCCACTACATTTTCCATATGTTGGAGCTAACTGGTAGGTCCACTTTTAGTCATATTAATCTCATTTGGAGGTAAAATACTCTCCAAAGTCCAAGGTGTTATTGCTATGAATTAAAAAAATAAATCTGAAACAACAACAACAACAAAAAAACCCAAAACAAAAAAAAAAAAACCCAAAAAACCCCAACCAAACCAACCTGGAAATCTTAGCATGGTATAAGAAAAAAAAGGTATCGAGTTTATCTTCCTCTACTAGAGGAAGCTGGATCACTCTTAATAGAGGCTTTTCTACACTCTCTTTCAAAGTCTCTAATAGAAACACTATATTTACATTAGGTGGCTTGTTCCTGTTATTAATTATCAATATGTTTTAAATATTATCTTT
Source organism: Donacobius atricapilla (assembly GCA_013397315.1). NCBI lineage: Eukaryota > Metazoa > Chordata > Aves > Passeriformes > Mimidae > Donacobius > Donacobius atricapilla. The sequence continues at coordinate 149,014 of WBMY01000667.1, read as the reverse complement.
TCCCATTTAACTTAAACCTCTCTTGTTGCAAATTCAGTCAATGATGTCCTTGTTCTATGGTGGACATGGAAGACAGATGGAAACCACAATGCAACAACCTGTATATGCTGGAGGAATTATCCTTTAACAGTTTTATATTCCTAAATTAACTCAGTGTTTTCAAAGCGTCCTCTGTGATCATACTGTCTAATTCTTTTGGGATTTCTAAGTCTACTCTGAACTTATTCTAACTTGCCTACATCATTCACAAAGAATAATCCCTAAAAGTAGACACTATTTCAGCTGAGGCCTCACCAGATCTGGAAAAAGCAGAAAAACTACTATCTGTATTATGTACAACACAGCTGCTAATACCTCCTAGAATGAAATTTGCTTTTTCTTTAACCACATCACACTATTGATTTACATTTATTATGCTGCATATGCAATCTGTTCAAAATGCTTCTTTGCAATTCTTCTGCCTGAAGAGTGAGTCCCCATTTTGTCTTTGTTGGTTTTTCGGTTTTGAGGGTTTTTTTTTATTGTCAAGTGTCTTACTATGCATTTTTCTTTACTGGATTCCATCTAACTGACTTCTGATAATTTCTTTAATTTATCATATTTGTTAACTGCTCACTCTTTTTTTTTTGTATTGAGATATTTTGCAGTAGCAAAATTTAATGAATTCCTTTAATTAAAAGTTATAGCCTACTGCCTTGATAGTTGTCTTCTCAGTCTATCTTCCCATGAGACCCTACCTAACAACACTTTGAATTTGCTGTCTCCTTTGCTGAATTATACTTTGGTCTTTATCCTCCTTTTCCATACATGCAGCCTCTTCCTAGAATTACAAATACGTCATAATCATTTACATCAACATGTCTCCTTTCTTTGGATTTTCAAGTGGTATTTTCTGGCTAGTTTGAATCACACCTAAAACTGCTAGTACCAACCATTTATTCAAATAAAAATATTGTGTCTATCTGACTAGTTATTATTCCTTGTGTGAAAAGCAAAATTACTCTTTCAAAGATACAAGCTTAATTAAAACCATCTCCCACAACCCTGCTATTTTGATGCATTACATAGCTACACAAAAATAGCTTCATCCACACCTACTCCTTCTGTTTGGCAGTTTATAGTATATCCTTACCATTAAATTAACCTTATTTTTTTCCCTTTTCATCTTCACCCAAATATCCAACCTCACTGCCTCCTGAACTTCAGACCAGGTATGTGTTCATTCTTGCTCCACAGAGCAGCAGTTCCCTGCGTTTTTCCTTCGGCACGGGCAGGGTTTCACCCTATATTTAAACTAGACAAGGGCATTGTAACTACTTCACATAAACTTGCCTGGGTGCTTTTCAGGGAAAACAAAGAATGACCTGTTATAGTGACCTGCCTGTGTACCAGCCCAAGAACAATGCAGACTAAAAGTGCATGCAAGGAGAAGCTGGCTGAGTATGGATTAAAATGGATGAACATAAAGAAGGCAGTATTTTATTAACACAAGAAAAGGCCTCACAGCATAGTCAAGCGAGTAAACAAGAAAAATTGTAACAGCTCTATAATTATCATGTAAATTGAAATTAATAATGGTAGAAATACTCATCTCATGCTCTTCTAATCAACAAAAAGTAGATTACAGGGTAATTAGTAGGGAATTTATATATGATTATTAGGCTCGAGATTACATAGTGACTAATTATAGTAGCAATGTGAAGGCCTTCCATGCCAAGGACCATGGAATCTTCTGGCAAACAGTACATAAATTAAAGGTGGAGCATGTCCTAGAACTGTATACATGATCAGACATGGGTATTAAAAAAAATATATTTATCCATTTCTCTAAAATAATGAAAAATAAGGCACCTGAATAGTTTAAATATTAATTAAATATTAACTATTAAAAAAAACCACACAGTAACTTATCAACTCAAGTTTTAATATAAAATGCTAGTCATGATTTATTGAATGACTGTGGTGATAAAAATATCTGCTTTATTTTTGTTAATTTGAAAAAAGGACAATTCAGTGAAAAAATTAAAGCCTAAGCAGCAGCATGATGAACATGGTATTTTTGCAACTGTCACTCCCACTTAATTCCAATGACCACTGCATAGGACAATCTCCATCCTTTCACATGAGGTCATATCTTTTAGAATTTAAGCCCAATGTGAATTCTTCCTGAAAATGCAAAACCAAAATGTACGAGATTCTCTAATTCAATCAAATTTAAAACGGGCTTCCTATGTCCACATGGGAAAAACAGTAATATGATTTTATGGTGTTGTGCAGTATGCAGCAACTATCTTGGGTGAAACTGATAAACACTGAGCATTAATAAAACTCAGACCTTAATTTAGGAGCCCAAAGTGACCTTTCAGTCATGGCAGCCTTAAAATCAATCCTCATTAGAAATTACCTTAAAACACTATTTTAGTACGATCCTGTTAAAACAAGAATAACTTATTTCCTGGAAAAACCAGAAGAGTAGATAACTTCTAGGCATTAGAGAAGAACATTTGTCCTAACAGCCACTGCCAAAGCCACTCAAGTTATCAATGTCTGCTTTCTACTGCAATCCAGAGCAGTAACAATGACTGTAAAATTCAATCAAGATGCAGTAACAAGTATGAAAAGAGAGTAAAAGAGGTAATAGAAGTCAGCATTCATTCAGCATAATGAAATCAGAAGAATAGAAAAGTTAAATGGTAGTAAAAATAATCAAGTCTGGGGGAAATATCCACCTTATTAGAAATAATATAAAAAGAGTCTAGAACACTCTTGCAGCTGCCTAAACCAGCTTCACATTTAAGTTCTAGTTATAAATGCTAAACAAGATCAAAAGACTTGTTCTCAACCAAACAATTTGACACAGCCTTCATTCTTATATTAATAAGGACCTGGGAATCTGCTAGACAACAATATTAAACTGGCCAGTGCTGGTAAGCACTGGAAGATGTGTAAGAAATTGTACCTGAATTGTGTCTGAATTCTGCTTTTCAAGCAGCAGTTCTCACAAACTGTGAACAGCACTTATGGAATCAGGAGATATATCGTTTGATCCATAAATCTTTCATTACTCCAGACACGAATTATTTTTGAAACTCTACAACTTCCTGATTTCTTTTGAGAGTTAACTTGGGAGGAGACCTGGCATGTACATTTCTTCCCCTGAGCAGTGCACCAGGCTGGCTTTGTTACCCCTCTGACATCATCGAGTCTCCTTAATTTGGCACAAAAATGTCATAGTCAGAGGAATCCCACAGAAAAGAAGAAATAATTATTGAGTAGTCCATTTTCTAGCACTAGTGATGCAGGGATCAAAAACCAGGGCTGTTCTCAACATGAAAAGAAGATTAGGAAGCCTGAAGCTCTTTCTCTTCATTTTTCACACCTTCTCTGCAGGGCTTTTCTTCAGGGTCTTTTGCCAGACAAAGCTTAGGAGTGAGGTGACTCCAGTCTTGTGAAGAACACAGTGAGGCCAGAGGGGGAAATGGATATCTTGGGCTGCAACATTCACTTAAAGCAGCTGACTTTATAATAACTTACATAGCTTATAGCACACTCTGTCAGCATAATCCTACTCTTTAGCTGAATTTTTAATTAATATAATTTTAAGTAAATAATTATTAAATTCACCTGGTAAAACACAGAAGCAGCATTGCTGCACTATCCATCATTGCGCCATTAAAAAAGACCTACCAGCTGGGTACTTCCATGCCTTCACTGCTTCCAAAATCTTGATTAAGAATAAGTATGGATTCTCTTTCATACTTCACAGTGAAAAAAAAAAAGTCAAACTTCTTCTGTATTTTATAAACTTTCTAGGAAGACCCAGCTGTACTGTATGTTCATTTATCATCAATCATAGCTATAATTAATCAACCCATTAACCACGCAAAGACAGAATTTTGCCAAACACCTTTTGGAAAAAAAATAAGGTTTCAGTTGATAATATACATTTATGTGAAATAGATGAGAACATAAAAGGACTAGGGCATAGAAATTCTGTTTAAATATTTATATTCTTGCAAAATAACTAAAATATTGAATCATTGTTGTACCAATACTTTTTAAGTACACGTATGCATTACAAAGACTGATACAAATGCTACTATAGAAGGTGAAATAAATCTAAATCAGCAGAAGGAAAAGCAGTTGTTTTCCAGTTGAGTGGGAATGAATGAAATATGCTGCAAATTGTTAGGGTTTACAGAACTGAAAAATAGATGGAATGCAGGACAAGTAAGTTAGTAGGCTACTAAAAACCAAATAGTGACAGGACTGCAAAAACATGTTCATATTCCAAAATAATTGAAATAGATGAAAATAGGGAGAAATATGGAGAAATATAAATGCTAAATATGTCACGAGGAAGAACAAAACCTAACACAGTTAAGTTCAGATGGTACCATGGGGTTTATTCTTAAAACCAACAGCCATGATAGATTTCATCTATTCTATTCTATTCTATTCTAATATGTTATTATAACTAGTAACACACAATTGCAGAAGAAAAGAGATTATTAAATATAGAAAAAATAGACGTGAAATAATGGAAGAAGGTTGAAAAATGTCAAAAAAACCACAGAAAGTACAATAGCACTTTGATAATGACTGTTAAGAAATTCATATGGGTATCTGTCCAATATTGTGACAATGCATTTCAAAGTAAGTTAATAAAGAACTATGAATGATAAAAAAAAGTCGAGATTGGCAAGGCCTTGTATTAAATTTGGCTCTAATGAGATATCATAGCTCAATTGGCTGCAATAGAACTACAACAAAATAAATAGATGTAAGAAAGTCAGTTTTCTTTTTCAGTGATATGAAGACAGGCTCTTTCCAAATACTTTCAACAATAAGGCTAAAATAAGAAGAAAAAAAATACAAGACCGTGTTTGTGTAACAAAAGGTGAGTAATGTAACACAGAAATGGAAAAGAAATAGAAATACAAAAATATCACTTGGGATGAAGCCATGGAGTTTATTGTCAAGGACTACTGTTTACAATTCAACTGTGAATGCAATGCTAAAGATGCTAGAAATCTCTAAAAACAGGTTTCATTACCTTTGCATCTTTTCTGACTATTTTTATTAACTTTGACGAACCAGATTATTTCCTAGGTACAACAACCAATTTCATAACCACTGTAGATAAGCAAACATAAGGTGTTCTGTTTTTAAGAACACTGGATCTTAAAAACACCTTAAGATTACATCTAGATTTAGAATACAAATGTTCTGACTCCACTATATCCTATAGCGAGTCAACGACAAGATGCAGTTTGGCAAAACTGTCTGTTTGGTCATTATCTTATGTGGGTTTCTTCAGCTGCAGCACCATCACATGTGGCTCACCTACCTCCTCTTTTCCTGATCAACTCTTCCATCTTTTTGGGAGAGCTATTTTTGTAAAAGTGTGGTGTCCCAAACCAAGGAACTGGTGAGGCTGTAAAAAGCTTTCCCTTTCTACAGCATCACTTTTCAGTCTGATGGCTTTGCCAGGACTGTTCACTCTGTGGTTGCACAGCTGAGGGGACAAGTAGAAGGGGCTGAGGGAAAAAGAAATAATTAGTTGACAACTGCTTAACTTGGCCTGAATCTCATTTTACCCCAATGGCCGAGATGACAAGGCACCTGCATTTACATCTTGACTTTGTATACTAATCATGTGCCTATCAAATGTAAATTCTCAGCCTTGTCCACACCACCCATGGCCTTGCCTTCCCTGACCTCCACTCACTCATGGATGACTACTAGCTCCTTGCTCAGTACACTGGGGTCTGCAACTGGTTTCAGTATTATGTTAGCGTAGTTAGCAGTGCTAACTCTTTCTTCTTTTTATGCCACAAGATATAATCATACTCTTCAAGGAGAAACAGAGAGAATTTTACAGGACAGAAAATAGAAAATATGTAATTCACTTGCACTCACAAATCTGGGGTTTTTTTCAGAAAAATGTTTCCTATATGAAATAAATGTGGCTATTTTCAAAACCCAGTGAAAAAAAATTCAATTTCCTATGAGATTTCTTAAGATAAACAAAGATACATCATGGCATTTTAAATCATAATGATATACTTTTTAATAGTGGAAAGCATAACTCAAAAAGACACTCAAGTAATTAATACATCTTCGGAAGGAAAATATTAGACCCTTAATAAATGTTTGGTTTAAATTTGAAACATTTTGTTTCAAACTGCAACATGGCAATATAAATTGTGATTCTAATCTAGCTTTAAAGTTGCCTGGGTTGGGTAAATGAACTACTTAGAAAATGTCTTATTTTCAATAGCACAGACTAGATAAAAACAGGAATACTGAATTAGAATGAAATAATTGATATACTATTTTATGTTTGTGTTTACATTTTACAGAAGCAAAAATCTAAAAATAAAACTGTGGGTTAATCATTTGAGTTATTTTTTGGAGGCACATATAAGATTCTCATAAAAGCTATGATATGAACACTTCTTTACTGTAATGATATAAAGCTTTGCTAAAAAGAGACAAATAGAAATCAGCAGAAATCTTTCTGTGGTATACAGGAAGAGGCCTTGATGGGCTCCAGAAGTGATAGTTTTCCCCATCTTAAAATAATTGGCTACTTAGGATTTATGAGGCTTCACCAGAGAGTCGGTATTCTCACGGCCTTGACAGATTGTCACAGCTTCAGCAGAAACACTTCTCAGAACTGAGGCGGACCTTAATCTCATGCAATAAATTTTTTCAGGATATTTTTATCACTGCTGTTTTATTTTGAGATACCTGATGCATAATCACTTCTATTGACAAATCACATTATACCTGTAATAAGAGGAAACCCAGTTCTTTTAGATTATATTAACGTGTGAACAAATAGAAAATATTTTACTTATCTGGGAGGCCTTAGCACCGACATCTACATGTGCCAGTGATGTATCATTTGCCAGTCTTTTATTCCTGTACTGCACTGCAAGGTTTATTTGGTATGAAATTAATTCCTGTTTTCCGCAAATCTATAAAACCACAAAAAATATAATTTCAAATACCATATTTGCTTTGCATCAATAATTTGACTTTTGAAAATTTTACTGCTTTGTAAATTCAAAATTCAGCACTCCTTTGGAAAAGAATAAATTGGGGTGACACAAAGGGAATCTTTCAGTTTGCAGCAATCCTGTGCCATGAGAACACCATTTCCCTCTCCTTAATCATTACTTACTGTCAGAAATCATCAGTGTGACACTTTATTTCTATGAGCTATTCCTTGCTCAGTGCTTATTTCATGCTTTTTGGATTAGCAAAAAACAATTTCACACCCAGTGAAATTAGTATTATATGTAATAAGAATCTGCAGTTTGAAGCCTCATTCTGCTGAATTGGCCTGATTTGGTACAATAGGTTCCTAGAGAGACATACCTCTTTTTTAAATGGTTCAGTGAGATCAAAGGTAATTTTTTTTTTTCTTTCAGTCTATTCTCATCACAACTGGAGAAAACATTAGAAGAGTTTCAATTCAGCAAAGCACTCACTGTTAAGTATGTGCTTAACTTTTTGTTAGTCAGCAAAGCGCTTTAACGTTTCTTTTGTTCCTACTGACTCCAAATCATACACAAGCTTAAACTGAATGTGCATATAATTGATTTCATAAAACAAGATCAAACTGAGAAATAAATTTTAAATGAACTTATCCAAGAAAAGCTGTGATCTGATTCCATTACAATTCATTAAAGATTTTTCCTTCTCAAAGTCCCTGGGTATGGCTGGGGAGATTAAATTGTCAACCTTTGAACCTGATCTAAAGTTAAAACCTTTCTCTCAAAAAACCCTGAGCAAGTATCAAAGTTTTCATGTTATATTCAGCAAATAACTACTGATTTTAAGAAATAAAAATAATCTGTAATGTAATGAGATTAAGATATGCACTATTTGTAATATTGCCAAATAAATGCTATCAGTGCTTTTCAAATCGTCTAGTGAAAACCACTTCTCACTGAATCTCAGAAACAATATCACCAAGTATTTTCACATTTCTTCTCAAATGTACAAGTCATCTTTGGGCTTTTTTTTTTTCACCATCAAATACTAAAACCGAAACAATTTTAAGAGAACAGCCCACTACACTAGTAAAGATCTTGAATATATGTAATGAATGAAAAAGATACCAGTGGTAAGGTAACTTCTACTCCATCCCAAATAACAAAGTAGAAGAATAGTGAGTAAACCTGCAGAAACATTTGATGTCTCCATTGCTCAACTTAGCGTCATTACTCTACTATCTCTAACACTCACAATATGATTTTCACATTTTCAGCTTTTAAATTCCTAAGTTCTGAAAAGCTCATGCACACCCCTTCAATAAATTCCCCACTCTTCCTATTTAACAATCCCTGGGGGCATAGGTTGGGGCAGTCAAATACTACTAGTAATAGAATAATGCGGTGATCAACTGTCCTAAGACTAAAGAGCACTTGCTCATTCAGAAACACCTCACCAGTGTTACAGTCACCTGTACCCTAAAACTTGTACCTTGGCATTTTTAGGGAAGCACTTTTATCTCTTCACTATTTCTTTGTGAAATCTCTATATCACCTTACCCACATTTCTTTCTGAATTACAGTAATTTTCTTCCTTTCAATATTCCACAAGTTCCAGCTGTTCAAATGCAGATACTAAAAACAACTGATGAACCTAGTTAATCATTGCTAAAGAATTTCACATTTCTCCCATTAGATTTAGAAACAGATTCATATAGTAATGTACTACCCCATGTGCATTTATTATCCATTTCTCCTAAGGGATTGGAGAAGGACAGAGCTGTCTGAGAATGGCATGAGCCATGGTATGATCAAATCCAATTTCTATCTTCAGTGGTTTCTGTAGAGTGGATTTCTCAGTCCCAAGTGAAATGTAAATCTCCTGTTCCCCCCACTAGAAGTTCAAAAGGAAGGTAAAAAAGGAAACTATGAAGACTGTCCTGCAAAAGGCTTTCCCCAAGGCTCAGAAACCCTCAGCAGACTTACACCTTAGCCATGACGTCTGAAAGTGCTGCCCCGACTCCCACTATCCTTCCCACCTTGCATATCACTTGCTTTTCCAACAGAAAACATTCTTTCTCCTTGGCCGATGTGTCTGTATTACTTATTATTTACATTTTTCATTTTTTCACATATTGTATTTTCTTATAATGAATTTAAGAATCATTTTTAATGGAGAATATGAGAAAGGTGAAGATATCTGCTAGAGTTTTCTATTAATTTTTGATTAGTAACTCTTGCAGTTGTACAGGCGTCATTGGGACATATGAACTTTGTTGAAAGTAATGAGACTGCTTGGCTGCCTGATGAAAAAGTTTCTAAAAAAAAGAAACAGAGAAGAAATCCAGAATATATAAACATGATTCTTATACTCATGAAGGTAACACCACTGATAAAATGGTTAAGGGAGTGAAGTGTCTGAATAATAACAGTCACAGAAAAGGAGAAACAAAATAAAGATAAAACCCCTGTGCCTCTGTTACAGGACCTATCAAGCAGTTAAATGCAACCCAAGTTAAAAACAGAGTTATTTTTCCTTTTAATAAAAATTTATTGTCAGAGTTATTTCAGTAAAAACAACTCTATATATCTGACTCTCTTTCATATACAGGGAAAGAGAAAGAAGGGTACTAGAATTGGAGGGAAATACTGACAAAGATCCTTTTCCTATAATCTGAGACTCCCTAAAATTATATATTCTTTTACAAAATTAATACATATTTTTTAATATATCATCCACTAATCTTGGACATCAGTAAGTGCAAGATTCCTGTCAATTTCTGTTAGGCTGGAATCAGTATCTAAGCAACCATTTTTCCAATACTTGAAGTATGTCTCTATTAACTAATCAGAGCAAATGAACAAACAGACCAATCCCAAGAGTATGTAGATTATACCTGATGCAAAGCCTCTGTCATCACAGAAACATTCCTGTGACTATGAGAAGTAGATGAATGGATGATGAAAAATAATCATTGCAAAAACAGATAAACACATTTAGGAATTTTGAAAACACTGAGTATAAACTTCTATAAAGTGAATTTATTAATGATGAGACATGAGATATGCAAAAATCAAAGCTGGAAAAGAATGCTTGCAAGTATTTTTAGAATACTTAAAGCATCTTTTCTTCCTAAGTGAATATTTCCTCTGATTCAAGACACTGTCTTCCTCATTTCCCTCAGACTTGCAGGGAACCACACTGGCGCTGCACAATAGATGCAGTAACCTATCACTTGAAATGCTATTAGCTTGAATTTGAACGGTTAGATTTTACATTTTTTTTAAATTAAATAACCCCAATTTCATCTGTATAAAACTTGTAAAATTACTTAAGTCTGAAACCTGAATAGAAGAATGACTGTGTCAAATGGTGGCTTTATTAAGGATAAAATTTTCATCCTTAATAAAACTATGAATGAGCAATCTATTCCAGCTATCTAAAGAAATGATCTATTTCCTTCCAACACACACAAAGCTGACCCAAAGGCCAGAGATCAGCTGCTAAGTATAGTAGGAAAGTTATGTAATTTGTTGTTTTGCAAGATCAATGAACAATTGAACTGCTCATATGCTGCTGAACTCAGCTACATTCATATTCTGTACTGCCCAACATCTCCAACATTTAATATTTATGTTGACTACTTTGCAGATTTTATACTACATCAAAGTAATAACAATGGAAAAAAAATAAAATGCACCATAAAGTAGCAAAATATGTAAGAGTAGTAAATGAATTCACATATAAATTGATGATAAATTGTCCTTCTTCTTTAGGAGTAGTTGTGACCAGTTATGTAGAATATGTGCCTGGGCAGAACCTAGAGTTTGCACAGATCTATAATGATCCTATATTAAACTGATCTATGAGTCTTCCTAAATGCCACAGTGCCTTTTTTTTTTTTTTTTGGCTGAAGTTCATCGTTAAATGAGCATGATACCTAAGAAATTTCCGTTTATTCTATTTTCATTTTATATTTGGAATGTGATTCCTTCTCAGTTTTGTTTCTTGAGCAGTTCCGTGCTTTTGGTTTATGCTCCCATTCATAAAGAGCATAAGTGCAAGCATGACTTTAACCATGCAGGTAAACGCAACAGCAGTTATAGAATCACTGCACCTTATGACTAATTCCATTAACTTTAACAGACTCTAGACATTTCCTTGAAACTAATAGAAATTAAGTAGGTGCTTAAATACTTTTCTTAATAAGTCTGCAATGACTCTCATGTACTGAATAGTTCATGAACTGAACTGTAAGCAGATGAATGAATCACAGTTAATATCACTTTGTTCAGTAAAACATACTTGTTTAGCAGAAAAAGAGTTTGAATATCATACATAAATTTTATTTCATATATATGAGTACAAAAATGAATTCTAAGAAACCTAAAATCTAATTCTTCAGCTTCAGTAGTAATCAGATTGTAAGAGTAACAGTAGAAATATTTTGAAGGCTTTTGTATCTGCTTTAGTCCATATTTCTGTGAGGATATAAATTGACAATAAAAGATAAAAGTATAGGTTTGGCCAGCTTGAAGTGTAAAGTGGTAAATATGACATCACAGAATGAATTTAGTCTTTATAGTATTTTAATTACATTAAGAGCAGATTAAGAATGTATTACTTCACAGCAGAGGATCCCATTACAAATAATAAATACATAATTCATGTTGTTGTATTCAACAGATAATGTTCTTCTTTTTTGCAATTCAGTTCCAGTTTTAAAGATGTAACTATCATGCATTCAAGAATATCACCTTCAATGAAAAAATTAACAAGAATTGCTTACATTTAGACATAAATATAAATATTTTTAGAACATATTTGTATTCTATTTGTAAAACTTTGGGGCCTCTGATTTCATCTTTGTTTTAGAGATAAACTGCAAAGATTTGAAAAGATTTGTCTAAGCTGGAAGTAAATAAGGGTCAGGTTTTGCTTAGCTGATTTTAAGTGCTACAGAGGTAAGAGAGAATGACAGTCTGGAAACAATGTGAATTAAATCTAACTGCTTATTTCCTGATAGAGCTAGTCAAAGAGAGGAATCCAGAATATCATCTACCATCTGACAGTCTAAATGAGGTCTCATCTCTTACCTCTGATTTTATGGCCATTTTCAACACCACAGTGAAGTGATTTAGTCATGCAGAGCATAAAATCATTTAAAAAATCATTTAGCTTGGAAAAGATATATGAATGAAGGTATCTTTAAAAACTATTAATGGGAACTTCAGCTGCAGCCATACATCTATCAAGTATTCAAAGTGCTGATTTTTTTTTTCTTTCCGCAAGCGTCAGTGTGTGAAACAGCAAAGGCATAAGCAAAAGAAAATGTTGGATAAAGCTGAAACAGCTTGAGAAAAATGCAGTCTGTCTCAGAGTTCCCCACAGCTGTAAGATTAGGGCAATAAATGCCCTAAAACCCTGTGTATGGCAAGGGTTTGGGGAAATGATTTGGCTAGAAACCCTAATAACTTTATTTAACAAATGAATCCCTGAACTAATTCCTGAACAGGCTCACCAGGAAGCTACCTGAATATCAAAAGCAAAAGCAAGGGCGTGGGTGTTGATGTGAGAGAGGGAGGAGAACAACAGAGTTGCGGCAGCCTGGATTTGGATCGGGTTAAAATGAACCACACCTGAAGCCCACATAACGTGTGACATGGGGCAAATTTGACGCTAAATCAATGCAGATACGATGGACTCTGAGGCCTGGCAACATTCTCACTTTGATGCTTGTGACTAGAGGAAGATTTTAGCTGTTTCTTTTTTCTCACCAAGTCCTTAGTCTTGTGTAGCTGGTGCCTCTCAGAGTGCCCACTGTGCCAGCCCGGGCTAACACTGGCACAGGCACAGCAGGTACGGCTCCGTCTGCCACGCACCCCGGGCTGATCCTGGGGGCTCCTCAGCGCACCCAACTCACGGCACCGGCCCCAGGGCTGAGGCAGCGATGGTGAGAGAGAGAAGGAGGGCTCTGCAGAGGGGCTGGCACACGAGTTTATTGGGGTCCCTGATGGGATCCCCTCACCTCAAGGTCTTTCCTTGGCAGAGCCCAGAACAAAGGATGAACAGCTACTTTATGCTCAGGTGGGGAAGGGAAGGAGATAAGGGATTCACCCACCAGGGTAAAGCAGGGAGTAGCCCGAGGGGTGAGGGACACCTTTGGGGGCCAATCTCCCTAAACGGGAGGGGGACCCCTCTGGCTACAGCCCATCACTCGACGCCCTTCAGGGGCTTTCCAGCATCAGGGACGGACCCCTGGGTGACAGGGGCATGTCCCTGGAGGAGGGGAGTAGGGAATGGATATGTGGCTGTGGGGAGGGGATAAAGGGGTACAGCCAAATTTTGTATAACAATGGGGGTACATGGACTGAACCACAAATTAATGAACAACACAGATTATAAAACACACTGCTATAGTCTTGGACATGAAGATACCAATATGAAACCAAATAAAATTTTTGAAAAGGTTGAATTAAAAGGTCTATTCTGTTCATGCCTTAAAAAAACCCATGTAATTCCACTTTTAAAGGCTTCTAACTATTCTAAATACAGGGAAAAAATGTTTTGTCACAGAAATTTTACATTTATCTAAATGAGAACTCCTTGCTGAGATAGCTTAATTCCCTGAAGCTGATAACATCAGATAGAGTTTATTATTCTTTCTGACTACCCTGAATGCTATAAAGTTCACATTATGTGTCCTGCTATGAACAAAAAGGAAAAAAAATAAAGCTCAAACCAATTTACTTGTTTGCAGAATTTATTATTTTACAATAATTTTTGCAGAAGTGTGGTAAAATTTGTAGAAACACACTATAGCTATGTACCATAAGTTGTATGAATAAATGTGAATTCAATTATATTTAATTTATACAGCTTCTGCAGAATTCCACAGAGCAATGTAGCAAACACATCCTTTTATTGCCACAATAAATATGGAGTGTTTGTGAAGTAGGGATAGATAGTATGGGAGAATAGGTCCTACAATTGCATTCAGTAGCTTAAAGAAGGGAGTCTAGAATGAGACCTCTTCTCATACAATTAAGATCAAAAATTCTGGATATCCCGTTTGCTGGGTGACTGCTGTAAGCAGCATACTATCCTTAGTATTCAAAATGAGATATGCCAGTGTCAATGCACATAACTAATTGTTTGGGGAAAAGAATGAACTAAAAGATGTCCTAGTGCATTGCTATTTTGTTCTATCTTTGAGCTGAAGCAAATATCACAACCTGACTTCAAAGAGTCTGTCCAGCACGCTGGTGCTTCAGGGTCTTCTATCAGCTAACATAATGTTCCTATAACTTTTTTTTTTTTTGAGTAAAAAATTGGCCACAACTTACTTCTGTGAGGCTAGCAGTTTTGCATGTATGTGAGATATACCTTCAGAATGCTTAACAGAACAAGTTCCTCAGCAAACGTAGGCAAAGCAACATCTTTGTTTCCAGATCTCAATCTAGTTTTGGCAGAAGCTAGACACAAACTTGCTCAGACTGGGCAGAAAGTCTAGACAACCTAGTAACAGCATTTCCATGTTTGAACTGGCTACACGAATGCACTTCCGAAGCAAGGGATCAGCTCAACAAGACTCATCAGAAACACGGTTTTGTATGTAGGCAACTTTGTGTTTAAATTCTCATTTGGATACAGCCACTATACTCATCATAATTTAAATGCTTTTAAAAAAACGTTAAACATAATCACATTCAAATAAAAGTGTGATAATGGCTTTATGAATGTGTTGATACATTTGCATGGTGTGTGATTGCACATTATACAGATGGGCCTATTTCCATACTATGAAGGAACTGCTTCAGATGGGTGGAATTATTTCCCCCTTCCTTTGTCACAGGCCAGGATTTTTTGCACCAAAGGGTGCTGGTTTACATCATAGGGCTTGCCGGATCATGAACTTCTTTAGCAAAACAAAACAAATGAAAAACACATACCAGTACTAATTATCTTTACTAGTTATTCTTCCTCCTCAGAGTAGTCCCACATTTTTAGGCACTGTACGTAATGTGACTAAAGGAGATGATACGGAGCTATTTATTAGTAATAATCACCACTGAAGGACTTCTTCATTTCCTCCCTGCAGGTTTGAACAGGTTCTCCAGCAAACTTGTTGTAGTAGTTTTACTATGATGGTGATGGTAAAGATATGCTTTAACAAGATTTGTAAGGAAAATCATTTATTTGCCAGGAAGAAAGAAGCAGGCTTGCAGTTAGACAAACGTAAAGCTGCTCAGACCACAGGAAAGACTTTTGTCTGCAGACACAGACATTTAAATGACTGATTCCTTTCCCAGAGAGTTAGGTGCTTAAATAATATTCAATTTGCACAGAATGTGCACAACAATGTCCCCCCAAAAATGACAGAAAAATGAGCTGTTAAATTAACTCACTGATAAGTAGAAAATTTGCTACCCTTTCCATTGGTTTAATATTGATAACTAATGGTTTCCTGGGGGGAAAAAAAAAACCCTACAAACAAAAAGGAAGGAATGGGTGGAAAGTTGGTAATTTAGGACCCAAAGAAACATTTAACTACCAGTGTGGTTGTATGTGCTGAAGTTTGGCAAATGCACATACATAAAAGTCTGCAAGGAGTAACCAAATTGACACCTGGAACCCTTCTGGTCCCTGAAAATTCTTAGCTAATAAAGGAATATAAGTACACTGAACATTTTTTGCAACTGAAATGGAAGAATAAGCCCTCACAAAAATAAACCATTTAAGCTACTGTTTTCTGTTTTGGTTTCTTGTTTGTTTGTTTATTTGGGTTTTTGGGGGTGTTTTTTGTTTGTTTGCTTGTTTTGGTTTGGGGGGGGTGCTTTTTTTTTTCTAAATAAAATCATTTAAAAAAAATCTTCACCGTCTTTGGAAAGAATAATTTTTAACATCTTGTACTTTTAAGGGAAAATGAAAATAGTGTAAGCACTTATAACGTAAAGGATTTGAAACATAATGGGGGTAAATTGTTTTAAGACAAAGGAACCTCGTTGTAGGCATCTAATGCACGTGTGGGGAAAGCGAAAAAGCTGAGAACTATGAATTATTGAGAGCTAGGGAAAGGTTATTTAAAAAGTACTTGTGACCAAAAGGTCATATTTTAGGATAAAATAAGGGCAAAGAAGAAAGAAAAGAGGAGTACAGGGCTGCAGGCTTGCTTATGAACTGTGTCCAAATTTTGCAAGAAACTGTGTTTCATGTCAATTATTGCAATCTAGTGGCAAGCTCCACTTCCACTTGCAATTTATGAAGTTAGGAGTCTTGATTCTCAACCTCTTAGTATGTAGAAAGAATGACATTTTCTTTCCCTGAAGTATTGTGGATAATGACCAGCATCTGCCAGATAAATTCTGAGTGGGTTGTACAGAAGTGGCAAAGCACACTAATAATATGTTGACATTCTAAATATAAACATTGCAATTATGTTGCTACAACTACAACTAGCAAATGCCTTGGATGCAAAGGAAGGAAGAAACTTTAACCTTAAGAACAGACACTGCATCGAATGGAACTAATCCTGTGCTTAGGAAGTTTGCTGAATCACAGCACTTTTGAATGGGTGCTGTCATACAGGCCACCAACTGTTGAAGTATGGCAGTAGGAGGCTCTTTAAAAGCAAGTTTTATGGTCCTGAATGCAAGTAAATTAAACATTAGGTAAAATTTGTGGCATAAATGGAAACATCAGTGGAAGATAATCAATACCTTATATAAAATACTTTATACCCTTTTTAACATCTGAGCAGTGAATGGTTTCTTAGTTTTTACTGAAAAGAAAAGGTTTCAGGAAGATCAAACACCAATTTTCTTGGCTAGACTGAAGTTAAGGGTACTCTCTCTTAAAAATAATTATCACAATAAGCTTAGACCTTTTTTCTGAATTTGCAATTATTTGACTAGAAAAACAAAGCTAGATTTTTAGACACACTGAGATTTCTTCAATGTTTTGATGTTTATTTTTCAAATTGTTATCTTAAACAAATTTTTCAGTTATTGTTAAGATATCTTTGTTGGCTTGCTTACCTTTTGACCAAAGAGGAATTATATTTACAGCTTGCCAGAATATTTATAATTTGCAGTTTAAGGAATCTTTAAAACATATCATTCAAGGCCTGACTCGTGGTAAATCTGGTATACAATGTACAGAACATAGTCACAAGGTGGGTGAGGTGGAAAAAGGACCACAGTGGATCCCCCAGCGACTCACTCAGTCACCCTGCTCAGGCAGGGTCATCCCAGAGCACATTGCACAGCATTGCATCCAGATGGTTTCTGAATATCTGCAGTGAGGGAGATTCCACAACCTCTCTGGGCAACCTGTTCTAGTGATCAAACAACCTCGGAGTAAAGAAGCACGAAGGGAAGTAAAGCAGTAAAGTAGTAAAGCAAAATAGAAGTGCAAAACTTGCATTCCAAAGAGTTCACAGATGAAATCTGAAATTTTGGAGCAAAAATGATGTCATTCTCCTTGACTGGTGACTTTTCAAAGGCTAACAGGAAGCAGAGATGACCTAACGACTTTCCAGATGAGTCAGAACTCTTCATTTCAACAAGCTAAAAGATAAAAAATGCATTTTATATCCTCTGATATTATGACTATAAACTGGGTTCTATGGATACCATAAACATCAGGATAAATGTACATAAATTTGTAATTCTTATAAATAATTTATGTATTTGTACTGATTTTTTGTATACACACAATTATTTCTCATTATTATTGAACCTACTCCACACAGAAACTAATAGGCCCTAAATTCTCGTGTATCATATTGAATAAAAAGGAGATGCCAAAAGCCACCCGTATGACTTGACTTATACATCAGCTTTGCAGATATCCTGCTCACAGGAGCATAGGATAGTAGCTGTGAAAATGATAAAACTGGGCCAGACCAAAGCATGGAAAAAATTAGGATTTCCTTCCCAGTTTTGATGCGTACGCTTTACAATGACTTGTTTCACATTCCAGTTTGCCCTGTCTTCCAGCATAATCGTCAAGAGCTTCTTGGCTGCCCTGGAACGAGCTATATTCAGTACTCCGCTGCTGCTGCTGCTGCTGCATGGGACGGGTGTCTCCGCCTCGGCCGAGCGCAGCCCGGCACTACCCCCGGCCATCCATCCCCAGGCGCACGAACACCCTGTGGCTGGAGCGAGGGGACGCGGAGGGGCTGTGACGGCTGCGGACTCCACACCTGCTCGGGAACGGCGGGTACGATGATAAGGCGCGGCGAGCCCCTTGGGGCGTGCGGGGGAGCCGCTCGGACAGGCGTTCCCCCACGAGGGGAAGGGCCAGCTCCCCTCAGGGCTGTGCCTGTGCCTCTGCTCCGCCGGCGGGCGGCTGCCGCCTCGCAAGGGCCCCGCCGCTCGTCTTTAACTTTCCGCACGGAGCGGACGCGACCGTCCCAGGCATCCCCGCAACGCTGAGGAAGCGCGGGGCCGGCGCGGCGGCCGCCGGCACGTCCCTCCCCCCGCTCCCCGCCGCGCTGCCCCTCGGGCGGGACGCAGGCTGGGGGAAGAGCAGGGAGCACCGGGGCTGCCACACGGTCCGGGCCGTGCCCGCGG